>JANZLH020000077.1:2606224-2619598 GCA_026770325.2 Erythroxylum fimbriatum
AATTAAAGTTTGACTTTAATTGTAATTTTAATAAAATCCAAGGATATGAAAAATAAGATTTTTCATATAAAAGGAAAGATTAGAACATGAGGCTAGCACTTCATAGGTTTTTCCTCTCAAATTCGATTTGAGTTTTCTCCGAATAGATCCGTGGATACCGTTAGAGGCCGGACGTTTGAACGGCTCGTGGAGTTGACGTTTTCGGAGAAGTAAGAAATTGTATTGGAAATCAAGAAAAGGTTAGTTTTTATGTTTCGAATTTAATTCTGTTAAAGATGATTCTGTGGAAAAATTTTAAATTCATTCCGCTGCGCCTAGATTCGATCTTGCGTATATTTTCCAACATATATCCACCGATTTTATGGTGGCAGACCCTCTAACTAAAGGCTTGACTATTAAGGCTTTTGTGAATCATGTAACCCGTATGAGTCTATTTAGATCTTTGGATGCATTGGATTAGTGGGAATCTGTCTTTTATGTTAATTTTGATAGCAACATTGTATTTGACTATTTTGTTATTCAGTCTAGAGACTTTTGCTTACTATTATTGTTATTGCCATATACTTGCTTGATATACTGCGCATATCCGTTTAAATGTTTGTATATATATATAGCATTTTGTTGGAGACATTTTGTAACCACTCTCATTTTGTTGTTCTGAGATATTTTGTTAAATCTCAGTTGGCATCTTGGGTGGATGCTTAGGCCATTTTGTTTGGAATTGCACAAACTGATCATCATTTTGTATACATTTCCTTATGACACATTCTGTTTAGGTCATCGAGGTATGGGTATCTTGCATATATGCTATCAGTACTCCTATCGGGCCTGTTTTCTATACTGTTGAGGTACTTGTAACCTGATTTTAGACCTATGATTGAGAGATTGTTGGCTCTGCTTTGACATCCTATTGTGACCATATATTGTTATATCAATATGGGGATTTGTTTCTGTTGTCATTGATGTTGGTTATGTTGTCCAAGTGGGAGAATGATATAATTGTATTGTTAATTTTGTGGACTAGCATAATAAACAATAAACATAATTTTTGTACAAATCCCGATTAATTAGATGTCAATGGTACTTCTCTCATACGTGTCATTGGACCTGTATTCATGGGCTTGTTATGATGGGTAGACTTGATCCATGTTTTGCAATGCATAGAAGGCCCTACTGTTAGCCAACCTTAAAATACAGTCGCCTCATTGAGAACTATAATGTTTTTATTTTTCTAATCAGGGTTTGGAATAACAGTAGTTAATTCTTTGCATCTCTGTCGCTCCGCTTCATATAAAGCAATAATGGACTCAATTGTTCCTCAATTTATAGGTATTTGTCCATTCAATTCTTGAATCTAGTATGTTGCAATCATAGGGTTAGTCTAATTATTCTTCAAACTATACATGTTAATTCCATTATTAGATATATCGTTTGGTTAGTGTTTTCATCAACATCTCTGCAATCTTCCAAATAATATTATAGCGGCTGCATGCTATAAAGATTAACAAAATTTCCCTTGCATCTAATTATAAGCTTGTCCAGCTCATTTTGATTAAAGTAAAACTAAATAAAATAAAAAAAATTAATCAAATAATTTGCAATCCGGTTATGTTAATAATACAGGTCAAATAATTGTCCCAAGCATCAAAAAAGACATAGCGACTCAGAATTATTTATTATAATCTTTATGGCTTTGGATGTCCCTATTTACGACTATATGCGTGTAATGTAACTAATATTAGTATTTAATACACGGTCCAATCTAGTGGGTTGGTGTGGGTGGTGCATACCCTCATCGCTTAACCAAGAAGTTTCGGGTTCGATCTCTGCCCTTGGGAATGCAGCAAACTCCTGGGCCAGCGGCCGCCCCAGAAAAGGATGTATCAGCACTGTGAAGGGGGATTAGTCACCGACTTCAGCTCAGTGAACACCTCCTAAGAGACCAAAAAAAAAAAACACGGTCCATTTCAAATGTAGTGTACACTAGGACCCTTTCCTTAATTCTCGAGACATTCAAAGTCTGTCCACATTACTTGAACATAGCAAAACAATTCAATTAGCATTAGGGAGCGATGTATGATTAACGAATTGAAGCCAGCAGCCGCCGTGACCTGTAGCTATTGGTGCAATTACAATACTAATCATAATATATGACGCTGATATCATCAATGACGCAAATCACAGTAACAGTATCTCTTCTTTATCACATGTACATTTAGTGGGATCTCCATTAATACTTTCTCTTTGTCGTAATCTCATCATGTCAATGCTCTTAGTCTCGGGGGATTCCAATAAAGAATATCTTTAAACCCCATCTCTAATAATTAATGCCTCAAAATATCCTCTCGAATCGATATCAGTAACTTGGCAAGCAGGTTTTCAAAGTTTTCACAAGAGCAACATGAAAAGATGTTGGTAAACCATCTTTGTCGTTGAATCACTATACCCAACAAAACAGATAAATATTTAACTATCTGATAATAACCTTCCAACTAAATTTAAGTATGATTAAAACAGCAACATCAACGTTAAGCAAAAGCCCCGCTGGAATACAGGTCCGAAAGATCTAATAGTATGTATTTTTATTCCTAATTAGTAGAGAAATGTAAGTATAATTAAATTTGAGGTTAATTAGGATTCAACGTTAAAAAATCTCAAATTATTATTTTATTTTTTACTAATTAAAGTTATTTTAAGTATAATTATTATCTATTAGATAAATTTATATAATAATTTATAAATTACATATCTTAAATAAATTATTTGAAAATTTAGTCAAATAAAAGCTTGATGTTGAACTTGGCATGGGTATTAGAAAACGTTTTTAGGTGTGGTAATGGCAATAGTTTGGATTGGCTGCCCTTAAGGGGTGTGGCTTGATGGTTGAGAGCGGAGTTTGGCTTTGGTTAGGTCCCAGGTTTGATTCCATGCTAACCCCTCTTGTAAGAACTTGGGGCAGCCGAAGTTTTACCTGTAGATGGAGAACTAGTTGCGCCCTCAACGATGAGGTGCGCCCACTTGGCTCACCTGTAGGGTGATGCGCCAGTTAGACCTTCAGAGAGGTGTGTCCGCTTAGCCCGCCTACAGGGTTTCCTCGAATAAAAAAAAAAAAAGGAGTGTAGATTGGCTACTCCAAATGATGATGTCATTGGTTACGGGTATAGTTAATTCAGATGATACTATTGGTGACGTTCTTATTCAGAGTACATGCATTGCACTTCCGTAAGACAGATAGGAATTTGGATGACCAAATGTCAAAGTCAAATGTGTGGTTCAGTTGTAAAAGTACAAATCAGAAGCAAAGATGATAATAAATTTCTAAGAAACTCACTTTCCCTTTTCTCTTAATATGCTTAAACTTACGTTTCCCAATTAATCTCAGTTAAAATGATAATTAATTATGATGAAATTGAGGATTTAACAGTCAATCATTGCACAGACAAAACGGTTTGACCTGATATATAGAGCATCAGTGACGTACCAATGACATCATGGGACTCAAGCATCTAAGATAAGAACAGCAGCCTCCCACATTCCTGTGCTTATATATATTGATGGGGCCTCTCACAAACATCACTACAAAGAAACACCTTTTTTACCACCTGATCTTGGTTCTCTAAGACACAGAACCTTGTCATTGATTCTGTAAAGTAGCAGTCATGGAGAGTGATGATGTTTATAGGGCAGGTAGTATATTACAAAGAGGAGGTTCTTCAATATGGCAAGCTACAGCTGTGGAAGCTTTCTCGAGGTCTACAAGAGAAGAAGATGATGAAGAAGCTCTAAAGTGGGCTGCACTTGAGAGACTGCCCACTTACAGTCGTTTGGAGAAAGGTATATTGACTACCTCCAAAGGTGATGCGAAAGAAATTGACATTAATAAGCTCGGGTTCAAGGAGAGGAAGGCTTTGTTGGAGAGGCTTTTGAAAGAGGATAACGAGGAGTTCTTGTTGAAGCTCCAGAACCGCATTGACACGTATGATTTTCTACTACTGCTTCCGAAAATATTACTGTAAATTCTTACGTAGAAAGAAAACTTTCCTTGCTTTTTTGCCCGTGAACTAAGAAAAGCTGAAAAGCAAACATCTTTCGCTTCACTTAGCTTAGTACGCTTGTTTCAATTCTTGTTTCCCCAAAAAGATTTATGGGGTATGATGGGACCTCTGATTTTGCATGCTGAGGTTCTTGATTCTTGTATAACGTTCATGTTATTGCCAGACTAAAAGCTATAGTTTCATCTTATTTCAGAGTTGGAATTCAGCTTCCTACAATTGAGGTCAGGTTCGAGCATCTTAGCATTGAAGCAGAAGCTCATACAGGAAGCAGAGCCGTGCCGACATTCTTTAACTTCATTGTCAATATGATAGAGGTTACTAATTCCTCTCGTTGATCATAAGTCGTATGTGTGAGCTTATAATACTTCCTTTATTCCTGTATCTGACATTTACTTATCAATTCAAAAGGGTTTCCTGAGCCATCTCCATATCCTTCCCAGTGGAAAAAAACGGGTGTCTATACTTGAGGACGTCAGTGGAATTATCAAACCGGCAAGGTGAAATAGGACTTACTGATAAATTTTCAGTTTACCCTTCAATTCCTTTTGTTGAAGATTCTTAATATCTGATTATCCTATTCTAGTTATTTTCTTTCTTGGAATAATGTTTGATTGTTAATTGCAGAATCGTGCTACTTTTGGGGCCTCCAAGCTCTGGAAAGACTACACTTTTGTTGGCTTTGGCTGGGAAACTTGATCCAAAGCTAAAGGTGAATTTTCACTGTTTCTTTGTAGTCTGTCTTTTATGGGGTGTCTGTGTGATCCTTGTATAGTCTCTTAGCTTCTTGAATTTGAGAAGTTAAAACTTTTGTTCCAGGTCTCAGGGAGGGTGACTTACAATGGACATGGAATGAATGAGTTTGTACCCAAAAGAACAGCTGCTTACATCAGTCAGTACGATACCCACATCGGAGAAATGACAGTGCGAGAAACCATGGCCTTTGCAGCAAGGTGCCAGGGTGTTGGGTACCGATATGGTTAGTTGTTGATTGGGTTTCGTATAGTTTCCTTGGCAATCTGGTTTTATGCACCTTGACTTGAGTACATAATCATTAACTTCATGGCTATCACAGATATGTTGACAGAATTGTCAAGAAGGGAGAACCAAGCAAAGATAAAACCTGATCCTGATATTGATGTTTTCATGAAGGTGAGCATAACTATCAGCGTTAACCAATGGAGATTTTCAGGGAGGATTTTCATGAAGTAGTTGTAATTTAAGATAACTAACTGAGTGATTATATTTGATGTTAGGCAATAGCAACAGGAGGACATAAGGCAGATGTCATCACAGATTATTATCTGAAGGTAGTGTTAGAAATAAGATTCCTACTATCTCTGCATGTATCAACTCAAACAACGATTGATTTGTTCTTTTCTTGGATCATCACAGATCCTGGGACTAGAAACCTGTGCAGATATTATGGTGGGGAATGAGATGTTGCGAGGTGTCTCTGGAGGACAAAGGAAGCGTGTGACAGCTGGTAAAATAACCTCTACTGATCCATTCCCAGGACCAAAGAAGATTCAAGTAGTCATTTTAAGCTGAGTGAAAATATCCCTTTTTCCGAAATTGCAGGTGAGATGTTGGTTGGAGCATCAAAGGCACTGTTTATGGATGAGATTTCTACCGGGTTGGACAGTTCAACGACCTTCCATATAGTGAACTCATTAAAGAACTTCATTCACATCAAGAAAGGAACAGCCTTTGTCTCCCTCCTCCAGCCAGCACCAGAGACTTATGATCTATTTGATGACATTATTCTCCTGTCAGATGGCCACATTGTGTATCAGGGTCCCCGTGAACATGTAGTGGAATTTTTTGAATTTATGGGCTTCAAGTGTCCAGAAAGAAAAGGGGTAGCTGACTTTCTGCAAGAGGTAACAGAATTGTATCTTTCGCACCCATTTGAGCAAAGGAACAACGAATACCTCAGCATGCTAAGTGTTCAGGACTAATCTAACTGCAGGTAACGTCAAGGAAAGATCAGGAGCAGTATTGGGCGCATAGAGATGTGCCGTACACTTTTGTCTCAGCTAAGGAATTTGCTGAGGCATTTCAGTCCTTCCATGTAGGCCAAAAGCTTGCAAATGAGCTCTCAGTTCCATTTGATAAAACTAAGAGCCACCCAGCCGCTTTGACAACTGATAAGTATGGTGTTGGAAAATTGGAGCTGTTCAAAACTTGCTTATCAAGAGAGCTATTGCTCATGAAGAGGAACTCATTTGTCTACATATTCAAGCTTACTCAAGTGAGTTGAAAAAACTTTGCAGGGTGTTTTCCTTCAAAAGGTTTTGTGCATGGCCAATACTGATTTTCCTTTTCACTCTTGTTTCATTTACTAGCTTTCACTAGTGGCCATAATCGCAATGACAGTCTTCTTTCGGACAAAGATGCATAAAAATTCAGTAACTGAAGGAGGGATATATGCTGGTGCTCTCTTCTACAGCGTGATTTTGATCATGTTCACTAGTATGGTAGAGATTTCCATGACTATAGCCAAGCTTCCTGTCTTTTACAAGCAAAGAGACTCCCTTTTCTATCCTTCTTGGGCATTTTCTCTTCCTCCATGGATCCTAAAACTGCCCATCACATTCATAGAAGCTGGATCTTGGGTGTTCTTAACCTATTATGTGATTGGATATGATCCCAATGCAGGAAGGTGAGATGATTCAAGCTAAATAATATTCCCTCTATATGTGAGGAACTTGTATCCCAATTACCTATCTCTCAAATCGATCCAAAATGTTGTACCTGTAGGTTTTTCAAGCAATACCTTCTCCTCGTTCTAGTAAGTCAAATGGCATCTGCATTATTTCGATTCATTGGTGCAGCAGGGAGGACCATGGTCGTTGCTAACACTTTCGGCTCCTTTGCATTGCTCGCACTTTTTGCTCTGGGGGGCTTTGTCCTTTCAAGAGGTATATCACTAGGCTTGTTTTGGATATTACTCTTCATACCAGGATATCCCTTCTAGTATATGATTTCCTTCTACTTGTTCAATCTGCAGAGAACGTAAAGAAATGGTGGATATGGGGCTACTGGATATCGCCATTGATGTATGCACAAAACGGAATCGTCGTAAATGAGTTTTTAGGACACAGTTGGAGACATGTATGCTTCTGAAACTTCACATTTCCTGCATTTCTTTGTTCACCTTCTAATCATCAACTGATATCTGTATATGATTTGTTTCTAAAGGTTCTACCGAACACAACAAAACCATTGGGAGTTTTGGTCTTGGAGTCTCGTGGTTTCTTCACACATGCATACTGGTATTGGATAGCAGTAGGTGCATTGATTGGGTTCGTACTGCTATTCAACATCTGCTTCACCCTGGCTCTCACTTTCCTGAGCCGTGAGTGTCCTTACCTCGTTCAAAATTGTTTACAGTTAGTTAGAGACTGTGTTTGATATATGTTAAATACTTCCGTGCAGCATTTCAGAAGTCTCAGGCTAATATATCTGAAAATTGTCAAAGTAAAAGACCAGAATCAAGAGTAGACATTGAATTGCCAGATCACAGTAAAGAACCAACCGGGCAAGGTTAATAAAAATTCTTCCACCTTTTAACTGATTGACTTGATGGTTTATAAATCTTTTGCTGATTGCATGCTAATCTATATCAGATGGTAGAAGTGAAGGTTCGGCCAGGTTTGCTTCTGTAGTGACAGAAGAAAGTGTCAACAGAAACCAGAGGGAAAAAGGAATGATTCTTCCATTTGAACCACATTCCCTTACTTTCAATGACGTCAAGTATTCAGTTGACATGCCGCAGGTAATCCATTCCTGCAAATATAGGGCATCTTGTACTTGAAGCTATGCTTGTGAAGTAAGTGCTAACTGAATTTATATTTTAATTTAAAGGAAATGAGAAATGAAGGTGTGACGGAAGATAGATTGGAGCTTTTAAGGGGTGTGACTGGTGCATTTAGGCCAGGTGTTCTCACAGCTCTAATGGGTGTTAGTGGTGCTGGTAAAACTACTCTAATGGATGTGTTGGCTGGTAGAAAAACTGGTGGATATATTGAGGGAGACATCATGATTTCTGGTTATCCTAAGAAACAATCAACTTTTGCAAGAGTCTCAGGATACTGTGAGCAAAATGATATCCACTCTCCAAATGTCACTGTTTATGAGGCATTGCTCTATTCAGCTTGGCTTCGTCTGTCTTCAAAAGTAAACGGTGAAACCCGGAAGGTACCTATATGCTTCAAGCTTCTCTTTCATATTTGTCTCTGATAACATATACAGGTCTAGATAAACCAAGAAAAATGCTATTCTCAGTTTAATAGTCCGCTAGTATTTGGTCCGAGCCTAGGAGTATTTGGCTTCAATAACTAGCAGAACCTGACACTGACACCAGTCACACTGATTGTGTATCGGAAATCATCTGCAGATGTTTGTTGAGGAAGTCATGGAACTCGTGGAATTAAATCCTTTGAGACAAGCACTAGTTGGACTGCCTGGTGTAAGTGGCCTCTCTACTGAGCAACGCAAGCGCCTTACAATAGCAGTTGAGCTAGTGGCAAATCCTTCAATAATCTTCATGGATGAGCCAACTTCAGGATTAGACGCTAGAGCTGCTGCAATTGTTATGAGAACAGTGAGGAACACTGTAGATACTGGAAGAACAGTTGTGTGCACCATCCATCAACCAAGTATTGATATATTTGAAGCTTTTGATGAGGTTAGACTGTTGGCAGATACATATAGATTGCACTTTATTCTCAATTTCCTCTAAACTTGCATAACACATGACATGGAATTGCAGCTATTCTTAATGAAACGAGGAGGGCGAGAGATATACGTCGGACCATTGGGTCGCCACTCTTGCCATCTAATCAAGTATTTTGAGGTATGAAGCATTGGATAATCAGATATTACAAGCACTATAGATTAGTCATGTAAGCCACAAAGCTAACTTTTCTGCTTTTTGTAAATTCAAGGGAATTGAAGGAGTATCTAAGATCAAAGATGGATATAATCCTGCAACTTGGATGTTGGAAGTTACCAGTGCTGCACAAGAAACAGCTTTAGGAGTAGATTTTGCTGCTGCATACAAAAGTTCAGAACTATACAGGTTTGTTGGCTTGTGAACTCTTTTGACTAAAAATGAAAAACACCTACTATATGCTAACAAGTATCATTATGGGTTACATAAAAACGTATTGGGGACGCAAAGGTAGATTACTGCTTAAACCTGTTACTGAAGTGTAGCTCGGCTTTCAGGAGAAACAAAGCACTTGTCGAGGAACTAAGCAAACCTGCTCCTGGTTCGAACGACCTCTACTTTCCCACACAATACTCGCAATCATTTCTCATCCAATGTATGGCTTGCTTGTGGAAGCAACATTGGTCTTACTGGCGAAATCCCACCTACACTGCAGTAAGAATGCTCTTCACAACTGTCATAGCCTTGATGTTTGGAACAATGTTTTGGGATCTTGGCTCCAAAGTGTAAGCTCAAATTGGAAGTTTTTCAATATTACCATGTAACTTCAATGCGCAGCTTCCTAACTACCTTCTATTCTGCTCTCTGGTCTCAATCTCAATTACAGGACACAGAGACAAGATATCTTTAATGCAATGGGGTCAATGTATGCTGCGACTATCTTCCTTGGAGTCCAAAATTCTTTATCTGTACAACCTGTAGTTGCCATAGAAAGAAGTGTCTTCTACAGAGAGAAAGCTGCAGGAATGTATTCACCCTTAGCTTATGCCTTTGCACAGGTAAGAAGTCCTACAGATACTAAAAATCGTCCCTTCCTCGTGTAATCTGGTACCAAAGTTAATCTAGTTGTACCATGTTTTCCTTTCTATTGCAGGTCTTCATTGAGCTTCCATATGTTTTCTGTCAATCTGTTGTATATGGTCTTATAGTCTATGCAATGATTGAATTCCATTGGACAGCTGCCAAGTTCTTCTGGTACCTATTTTTCATGTTCTTCACACTATTGTACTTCACCTTCTACGGAATGATGGCTGTGGCAGCTACCCCAAATCACCACATTGCATCTGTAGTCTCTTCTGCATTTTATTCCCTGTGGAACCTCTTTTCAGGATTCTTAATCCCGCGACCTGTAAGCAACCGAGGCCAATAATTTTCTAAATCTTAGATTTCCTCAGCATTTCTCATACATGACACATTTTTCTCCCATTATTCTGCCTTACAGAGAATTCCTGTGTGGTGGAGATGGTTCACTTGGGTCGACCCTGTGGCGTGGACCTTGTATGGATTAATTACATCACAGTTTGGAGATATCAAAGTCAGAATGGACACTGGCGAAACAGTGCAACAATTTTTGAGGAGCTACTTTGGTTTCAGACATGGATTTCTGGGAGTAGTCGCAGCTGTAATTGTTGCATTTCCAACCGTCTTCGCATTCATTTTTGCATTCTCCATCAAGTCTTTCAACTATCAAAAGCGATAGGAAGGCAATTTTTGCTCTTTCAGCTTATTACCACACAAGTTCATCTCTCCCAGGGAATGTGGTTGTATACAGTAAGAAAGGTTGTACTTGCGAACCTTCTTGTAAATGCAGATATGGTATTTGTAAACAAATAAATTAAAGCTGCGTTATCAATGCTAAACAGAGAACAAAAGTTGGTTTTAGAGGTCGCTAAACAATCCCACATTTGGAAGTACTACGTGAAAAGAATTTAAAAGTGCAATCTAGGGAAACTGATGCAAAAGTTAGCCAACGAGACATTTGGAACAAGATGTGAAACAGTAAGTTTGGGTATGAGTTAGTAGAATGCCTAGACAGTCTCTATCTCAACTAAATATGTGGTTCTGATCCAAGAAGTTGGACATAACTGCATAGACTCAAAGCTCTAATGGATGATACAAGAATGTTGAGCATTGTCATGGCAACTGTGCCCCCAGGCAAAGCTTCTGACAAACTCTAGTTATCTAGAAACCCAGTCTTCTCTTAGTGATTATCAGAAGTGACGTTCAAAATGGGATATGAAAGAGATTCCTCAATGCAGATCTAGAATTCATAAAGAAGAATGCCACCAGCAGAGAATTGCATTTGACATTACAAGAGAAAAAGACAAGCTTTGTCAATTAGAACAATCAACTGTATCTGTATCAAAAGGAAATTGTTACAAATATCTAGTAGTATTAATAAAAAGAAAAGGAAGGATTAGCCAGCCAAAAAAATGAAGAGGAGGAAAACATTGAAAAGAGAACTTCAGTTGAACAGCAGTAAACTGGATCCAGCAAGCAAACGCAAACAATATCAGATCTCCAAATAAAAATTTGTTCTGCAGGGAAAAATAGGAAGAAGAACATGAAAAATTGCAGTCCCATTTTTCAAGAATACAGTCCAATAAATGTCCGAATCCAAACTAAAACAAGAAATACTAGATCCACCAAGATCCATACCAAATGAAAACAAGAGCCATAAGAAAAGCATTCAAGCCCACCAATCCCCCATGATGAACAGTGGGAGCAGTGGAACGGGGCAAGGATTGATTAGCAGCAATGCTGGAAGATGGTGGGGGTGGTAAGGCATGAACAAGAACAGAGACCTTCATGCCATTGAAGCACTGCCCGTTGCCACAAATGAAGTAGTACCTCTTGGCCTTGTCAAGAGTTATAAAGTCCTTGCCACTGGTCCAGTTCCCTAGCGCTCCTTCAGTAGTGCAATTAAGATAGCCAGTCTCATTCACTTCAAACACATTGTACATTGTCTTTGGATACCTAAATGCTGTAGTGGTAAATGAATGTAAAGATGAAGAAAATAAAGAAAAACAGAAACCAAACTGAAAAATCACAGAAAATAACAAACTTCCAGATAAGAAATCAGATGGTAGTATTTACAAGCTCCTGTTGACTGCTATTGCAAGAAGTATCTATAACTAGCTAGTAAATCCGTATCCTTTGAAAACAAGCTCATGATCTTAGCATCTTGACATATAGAGATGAAATCTTTTGACAAATGGGTGCCTTCTCAACTCCGTTAGAGAAACCCGAAAAGATCAAAGTATCAAAGCAAATCGACAGTAAAAAAACAAAAACAGACAATTAGTTGAACAGATGAATCAATAACCAATCTTTAAGTACATGCAGTTCAAGTAAATCAAACAGATATATTTGAACACAATAACACAAACAGGGAGAGAGAGAGAGAGAGAGAGAGAGAGAGAGTACAAATGAGGTCGCCAACATAGAACGTCTGGTTGTTGGCCCAGAGAGTGTAGTTGATGCCGGGGTTCCAGCCCTTGTTAGCGCCAACGATGTGGTCGGTGGCAGTGGTGGCAGGAGCAGAAATGAGGATGAAGAAGCCCAAGAGCATGAAGATAAGGCGAGCCCAGTTGAAGTTGACCATTGTAGCTACCGTGTAACTAAGGTATCTCTTTTGTCAGTGTCACTACCTCCTCAATGATCACCTGGTTGGTGGTTTCGGTGGTTTTGATTTGTTGTTTCTTGTTTCCTTTCTCTGTTGCCCTTTTCTGGATTGGCAATGAGAGTGAGAGTGACTGTAGAGACCTTGAAATGGGAGCTCGTGTGTCTTTTGACTTCAACTTTAAGCTGGGGTTGAACACTTGAACTTATTCTTTTCTACAAAAAAATGATCTTTATCTATTTGTATACTCCATAGATTTTTCCAGATACAAAAGAGAGAAACTTTCGCATTTTAATTTTAATTTTGAAAATTGAAAACATGTACAAATTTCAGACACAGACACAGAGTGGTCCAGGCTTTCACATCAGCACATGGACAAGCGCAATGATTTCTGTCGGGAAGGAACGTCTGGGGTCCAAAAAAGTGGGGTCATTGTTTAATGCAGGTTACTGCTTCTCTTGAAGAAGCAAGCTTGAAAATATTAGGCGTCAAATTCTCAAACCCCATGAATGATCCTTGTTGCCTTGTTCCTTTTTAACTCCTCAAAGTTCAACTTTCAAGATTTTTGCACGATCCAAGATCATAAATAGCAAACAATTTAGTATTATCGTTATCTTATTCAGCAAACTATTCAGTATTCGCACTACACCACTAAACTAAATCTTTAAATGGCAAAAGCATTCAGCAGTCACACAACTGCTGTTTCAAAACAGCAAACAATTCAGTATTCTCACACTGGTACACTAATCTTTGTATGGCAAAAAATTCAGTATTCAGACTACTCTTTCTTTAACCTGTACTCATTGCTAAAGTTTGAATTGAACACAGTAGAATAATGAAATTTGTCCTTTCTATTATTGAACCCAAAAAAAAAAGATTATTTCATTTCAATTCCAATCATAAATAACATAAACTTGTGATCTGAACAAATCAATTGAACCATCTACAGGCATGCTGCATTA
>JANZLH020000077.1:2657901-2669404 GCA_026770325.2 Erythroxylum fimbriatum
AGGTTACTATTGTATTCGGTTTTACAGAATCTATAGCAAATACCTATTTTCCATACATTTTCCATACCTATTTTGTTCGATCCTATCAGAATGGTCTTGTTGATTCATGATTTGACTCTTGATTTGTCGTTAAATGGTGCATTTTCTAATATGCCTCGATGGGGAAGATTTAAATGATGCATACATTCAATGTCAGGTGCTTGTTGGTGTAATAACCTTGTCATAGTTACCATTTCATTACAACAATTACCTTAAAGCTACGTTGGAATGTCAAAATGTGGTTTTAATGTCTGTTTCTTGAAAATGTTGCAGTTATATTCTGCTTTAATCACAATTACTAAATATAGCGTGCTGATTTCCCCCATCATATGAACTTTTAGCCTCAAATAGACTATACTAGTTTGTGTATTTGTCTATACTCTTACAGTAGTGAGGTCACTGTATCAATCAGAATTTAATGACATTGAAGATTCGTACTTTCTTTGATATATTCTTACACTTGGCACATTTTCTCAAATGAGAATTCATTATTATTCAGGTTGAGCTGATAAAGAGTCTTGAGTCTCTTTGGGGAATAAGATGTCTCCTCGTTTGCAATAAGAAAATGATTTTAGAATGCTATTCTTTGCATGTTTAGGACCTGATTTGTTTAACCTAGTTAGTCTTAGGAGAGTTCATGTATTAAATCAGGTGCATTATTGTAGAATTAGAGGCAACTGAATGTGGTTAGGAGAAAAGAGTCCATAAAAAAGGTAAGATGATTCCAGAAGTTGTTGCGCTAATGGTACAACAAATGGCAAGTTGCATATCTTTAGATGCTTGAAGTTGAGTTTGAAACTCATGAAAAAGATGCTCTTCCCACTGCCGAGAATCCGTTAGCAGTCTTCTGATTTGTATACAACAGTTCTAATTGGCACTTGATGCAAAATTTAATTGATCTACCACAGTGGCTCTCCCTACAAACAACCCAGAATCCTGAATTCATGTTACCGTATTCTGTAAATTATGACAAGTGATCTATCAGAAAGAAATGTTGACTGACCTGCTGCTAAAATTTTTAAAAAGAGAATTGGAGCATGGAATATTTGGTAGCTGTATTACAGTAACAGCTACTTTTCACTACTAAAATGTTGCTGGTTTCTACTTAGCGCTGACCATTACTCTCTTCTCTTGTAGGATCAAAGCATCAATCCCATCAAGATTACATGGAAAAAGCTGATAAAGCCCGCAAAGAAAGACTTTCTTCCGGTTCTGCTTTAGCAAGATAAGGGATCTTATCAATAGACTTCTAATCCAGAGTTCTTTGGTTCATTAGTGCACTGCTTTACGGGGATTTTTTTTTTTTTCCAAAACTGGCTTACAGCCCTGTTGAAGGCCAACACATCTCATGATCTCTAGAGATGCATGATGCATTTGCTTACCAGAGGAATGCTTAAATTTTATTGACAGTAGAATTTATTTGTCTCTAGTAACCTTTATTTTGCCAACTTCATATAAAAACAGCCGAATGCAAATAAGAACCTCTGTTTGCTTGATTATGAATTCAGCTGACGATTCTTATTTCTTACAGAGGAGGAATCATAGCATTTTACTTCCGTCCTTTAACATATAATATTTAGTTTCTAGACATAATTGTTGTTATAAAAAGCTAAATATGTTTTAAGTTTGTTGTTATTTATATACAACATTGCATCAGGAATTTTCTTTCACATTAGATCCAGTTGTTTCCAAACTTAATTCATCTTCCCTCTTGTAACCCCTTGAATGTTTCTTGTTCTGAAGCATTTCGTGAGGATAGAATCCTCCAAGCAAGCTCCTCTCAGTTTAACAAATAAATCAAGATCAAAATGGTATGTTGTATGGTCGACTTGTTACACTTTGGCAAGTTTCATTTTAATATTAAATAACTAACTCCCGAACAACTAATCAACCGAATCACCTACGTTACATCAAAGCAAACGCTGCCTCAAGCAAACAAAGATAAGTTTGTTAAAACCAGCTGCTGACAAGTACAAAAACTAATCTGTATCGATTCCTGAAGAAGGGCCATCTTTATTCTCTTTCGTTTGGAACAGCCAAGTATAAATGTAATCAATATGAGGAAATTCTTCACTCAAATAGAAATTCCTCAATGTCTATAGTGGCATAAGTCTTCTGTATTTGAAGAACCACAAAAAAGCACAAAATATGATTATTCCACTAATCCCTGTTATTATGAGTACCCACTTGAATGCACTTGGATCATCAAACAATGGAATTGTAAAGTTCATGCCAAATATACCAGCTACCACCCCAAAGATGGCAACAACAAATGTTGCCGTGGTGAGGATAAGCTCAAATTGGATCAGTTGATTCCGGACATTATCCTGCAATGAGAGCAATTCAATTTTAGAATTCAACTCCTTTCAAATCTAACAACTGGTGCAGAAAGAAGATTAATTGTTACTATTCGATTGTTTCAGTTATATGAAACAGTTTAAGCAAAGTGATTTCTAGTTCAATCTCGAAAGTCAACCTAACCTAGAACAAAATTTAACTGGGGTATAGCTAAAACTTATAGCAAGTATAATTTAAGAACAATAATGTTCAAGAGACGAGAATGACAGAGAGCATGTGGGATTCATACCAGCTGAATATTGATGAAATCCTCTGTGTCATCTATATACTCCTTCAACTGAAACATTGAGACGTTATACAGTTTCTCTACAATAAATGAAAAAAGAAAGTAAAGTTAAGAGGTAGTTATCAGTACCGAGGTCAACTTGTTGAGAGTGCTATCAATGACAACAAAGTATGCTTCCAGTAACATCTCCAGTTCTTCTATGCTCTCTGTAGTACTTTCCGAACTTCTCATGCTCTCATGTCGGCTCCTAGCAATGCTCAAACTCTTCTCGAGTTTTCTTGACTCAACGGGTGACGAAACAGGTGAAACTGGAGCAGAAACAGATATTCCTCCATCATTCGACTTCAATCCTATTGATGACTGATCACCATAAAACAATGATTCCATCCGCCTTTTCTTCTCAGTAAGATACATTTCAGCCATATCTCCATCATCATCCATGAGCTGCTCGATCTCATCCCTAACCTACGTACATACACAAGTCAAATGCTATGTGAATATGGGAACTACATGTTAGGTAAAATTTGCCCAAAGATCAGAGATTCTTGCAGTGAATTAAAAGTAAATTCAGATGAGAACTAAAGCAATACCTTCTGAACTCTTCGAGTCAGTGCAACAAGTCTGCTTTTCAATCGGCGCACACGTTCCAAGTTCAGTGTACTGACCTTTGATGTTAGCTCATCTAGCAGTGGGTATGCTTCAATTTCCAATTCTGCTGCCTTTGGAAGGTTAAATAGAAGAATTAGTAAATCGGTAAAATTGTCTACTTAATCCGGCTAAGTGATATGCTTTTAAGTCAAATAAAAGTTGACACACATAATACAATACCTTCATCTGGAAACAAGCATTTGCAGTCAAGGTTGTACAGGGACAGAAATTTAAAACAATTTTGCTCTACACAGTCCAATAAGTAGAAAAGGTAAAGTTTTAATACTGCTACTCAGTTTCTCATGTTCATTGGAGTTTATCAGATTATTTTGTGGTCGAAAGACAAAAGAAAAACATTTCTACCACCAGGAAGCATATCATTAACTGTTTATGTCAATCTAAAGCCACACAAGAGTCCCTCTCAATGTTTGTGAAGCATGTACTCACATTTATTAGAAAGCCCAAGATTTTCACATATGGACAATGTAACTTGCACATGTACAAGACAATTATGAAAGAGTTCCATCCATCAGAACATGGCTTGTTCACTTTGCAGGGAACTGCGTACTGCAATTTTAGGGTGAGTTTGCTTTCATATCGTAAGCTCTAGTCAATTGAGAATTAAAATTTATGGATATAAGTTAAAGATGATGGAATAGATTTTTAAGCCACAAAATTAAGGTAGAGAAAAATGTGAGATTTTTATTTTTTTTTTGGAAAAAAACGTGAGATTGCATGGGTGTTATTTTAGTTTTACCATATCCAATATTGAATGAAACCAAAAGAAACCAAAGGGGCCAGAAATTCAATCAAGGACATGAAGACAACGAAGATGAAGCCAGAAAAGTAAATATTATTTGCTAAATATCAACAATGTTGTATGTGATAAGGGTTGACCAACTCAAATTAAGGTTGAATGGTCCACAGAAGAGGGAAAGCAAAAATAGAAGGAACATAATGAGAAACATCTCACACAAAACAATAGGTGTAGATGATTTCTCATCAATGGCATTCTATCCTTACCAAATATAACAAGGCACATTCAGAATTATGTCTATCAGAGATACATCGTTCTCTTTTACAAACCTGAGAATCAAGGAAAGTACAAGCTGCTTCCAAGGCAACCTCGAGAGCTCTAAACTCAAAGGGCAAGTAATCTGGGGATGCATTCTCAAAAACATTGTCAAAGTTTCTACTTCTCCTTCTATTGAAATGAGATCCTTCTGACTGCCAAAAGTCACTTACACCAGGTGCTGTCAATCTTCTTTGTAGCTCCACAACATACTGCAAAACATAGCTGTCGAGGGAATTGAGGAGTAGAACTTGGTCAGCTGTAATAATACATCGAATTTGCTCCAAGTTTACTACTATAGCCTTCTCTCTACCAAGAATAGTTGAAGGGTAAACAAACAAAGGATCAAGCAACCGTAGATCACGAGCAGGTAGATCACATTGACGCATCACAGTGAACTTGTCAACCTCAACAATCTGAGAGTTCCCAGATGCATCAACACGAATCCAAGACCGAAGACCCTGACCACGCTTTTTTAAACCCAATACATCCACACCTTGAAAAGGTTGGCGTCCAGAGGCAGATGGTCGATAAGATGCATCTCTAACATTTACTGCCGAAGCAGCTTTTGATGGCAGATAAGATGCATCTCTAACGTTTATTGCCGAAGCAGCTTTTGATGGCAGATAAGATGCATCTCTACCGTTCATTTCTGAAGCAGGTTTTGGAGGCAGCAGGCACTCATTGAGGTCCGTCATTCATAACAATCACTACAGGCAACTACACATTAAGAAACTAAAATTATAAACATCAATATTAGCTGTGCCCTGTTTATTCTTATTTGGATTGGACGAAAAAAGAAAATCAATTAGAAATGTCATAATTTATTGAGATAATTACAATTTTAGGTTATATAAAGGACTTGTTCTTTCTTTTGTTTACACAGTAAAAAAACTTATTCTGGAAATTTGAGACAACATTACAAAGAAGAAAATGTCAGACCCCAAATCTATGTCCATGAATCGCTATCAGCAGTACTCAGACCCCCCATCAACAGTGGATGCCAAACCATTACACGCTCAACTGTAGACCAATTACCTTATTTCCCCATCATCCACTAATATTAACCTCCTCCTCCTCTCCCCCTTCCCCCAACAAATTAAACAGAGTGGATGGAGAAAACACCTTTCTGGCTATGCTTACGCTATGAGTTTGATGAGATTTTAAAACCACCAAAACAAAGCAAGGCGAAGACTATAGCAGAGCCGATCAAAACAACCGGAGCAGAGTTCAAAAGACAAACGAAAATATACCCTACACCCAGTCATTGATGCAAGCTGCAGAACTCAAGGTACCCACAGAAACAAACAACCATATTCCATCCAAAAACATACCCGCATTAAGAAACAGGAAAAGGGTATACCTCAAATGGAGAAATCGGAGCACGCCCACCAAATAAGAGCGGTGAAGGCAGAGAGAAGCTGGAAAAGATTCAATCTTTACACCCTTAAAAGAGCTACAGAACATCGCTAATTTAAAGACAACTCAGAAACTGCATTCTCCGACTCCGTAAAGAAGTCTCCCATGTGATATGAACACAGAAGACGCAGACGCAATGATTGGGAAATTTTCTTTTCTATAATGTAATAAATCAATCACTTAATTTACTAGAAATTGGTGGAGGAGATGAAAGAACACATATTGGACAAGTACATGTGAGAGTTGCTTTGAAGATTTTGGTTTTGCGACTACTTCTGGTCATAGGCTTGCGAAAATGAGATTTCCTAATACGAAGCAAAAGCCACCGATTGTACGGGGCCCGAGTTGGCGGGGTCAGGACAGGAGTCAGGACACCGACTCGGCTCTCAACCAACTTTTGGGCGCATTTACGGGCTTCTTCCAGAAGTTTTTTATACGTCTTCATCCTCCTCGTTTCTTTAACACTTCTAATAAATTATTTCCTAAGACTAATAAAAAAAAGTTGCTCTTTATTTGAATTATTAAAATAATTTTTTAATAAAAATATAAGAATAAGGTTGTCTACGTGGATGACCCTCCTCAGATTCCGAGTCTAGATCTTTTGTCCAATTTCATAATGTTTTATTCTGTCCCATAAATCTCAGCTATTCCGCGTGAGTTCCACATAAATAAATGCAGAATCGCATAAATAAATTGCTAAGATTTATAGAACAGAATAAGACACCATAAAATTAGACAGAAGATCTTATCCCTTAAACCCCTGTACAAAGTTTCAGGCCTTATTGTTTTTAGTTCCACAGAACAAAAGCAACTGTGTTACCTGGCTCGTGCTGGCTCTCGAATCCTTGTCTTCTTCCACACATTTCAAAGCCACTTCAACAAGAATGTTCAACCCCAATGACCAGGGGGTCTATGGTCTCTTGTCCCCAAGTGTCTGTTGTAGAAGCAGCTTGTGTCTAGCCCAAGTAACCAAGCTTTCTTCAGCCGCTTCTTGTCCATTATCTACTGAATGCACAGCCTTTCTTGGAACTTTTCCTGTCACCATTTCCGGTACAACAATCCCATAGCTATAAGCATCATGGGTAAACTGAAAGCCCACTTAAGACCCACGTAACCTCCAGTCTTGAGAAATTGAGATCACGAGTATTTTAGACAGACCAAAATCTGCAAGTCGCGGTTGGTAATTAGAGTTTAATAATATGTTCTGAGGCTTGACATCACGGTGTAGTACCCTCTTCGAGAATTATTTTTGATCCAATCCGTAGGAATCAATATCTTCATGCATTCTTCGTACAAATAAGGCCAACAAGCTAAGCCCATTGTAGCTCCAATAGCAATATCAAACCTTTTGTGCCAATCAAGTGAGCAAGTTATCAGATAATGAACCGTGTTCCACATATTCATATACTGAAGTCTATACTTTCTATCTGCACAAAATCCTCACATGGCAATCAAGTTCATGTGGTTGATACTCCCTATTGTGCTCACTTCCGCTAGAAACTCTTCTTCTCCTTGGTTAGCTTCATTTAATAGCGTAATAGCTACAACACTTCCTTCGTTTAAAACTCCTTTCTATATCACCCCAGATCCACCTCTTCCTATTTCTGGCGAGAATCTACTTGCAGGGATGACAATTGCGGCCAAGTTTTTTTATAAATTTTTTTTAATTAAAAATATATAATAATTTATTTTTTATTAAATCAGTAATGAGTTTTTCAAATCTAAGTTTACTCAAGATTCGACTCTTCTAAATAAAACGATGTTGTTTTGTTTAGAATAATTGAACTTCGAGTTTGTCCAAATCGACCAATTGAAAAGAACTAAATTTAAATTTATGGGTCAAAAATTACCGTCCCTGTCTATTTGTGACCTTCTCAAGCTCTATCAAGAAACTATTTAAATTTTATAAATTATAATTAATAATTGTTTCATGCATGGCAACATGAAAGAGAGGATAAAACTCCACTCTATTATGTTGAAAAGCATCTTGCAAGTTATAAAAGAAAGCCAGAAAAAGTGCAAACAATCTACTAAAACTACAAGGGAGAAAATTGTGAATAACGTTTGTCTTGTAATAATTTTCTATATTATTGCTACTTTTGTTGATATGCCTAAATTTATTGCTTATTTTATGTGTTTCTGATTCCATTTCATTTGTTTTTTATATTGTTGGTTTATTCTTCTTGTCAAAATGAGTTATTTCTAGTATAACTGGAATTAAAGTAGGTTTTTTGTAATTATATATGGTGCTTGCATTCATTAGTGTGACTACAAATTTTCTTTTCTAGGTTCACATTGAAGAAGCGCAAAAGAAAAATGATAGTCAAAAGCTTGATGAAGCTGTGGTTGATATAGGAGTGACAAGGCCTTGACGTAATAAACTTTTTGGAAGAAGTGTGAAAGAATCTAGCATGAAGGAAAATAATATGACGACAGAAGAAATGATGAAACAAATGTTCTCCTCATTCAATCTCGCCTTGGGCAAGCTAACACCCCTAACATAAACATGCTTTGCAAATTGAGTGCACCTAGTAAATCAAGAAAGAAATCTTCTATACCTCCAAACCATACATATCAACATGAAGAATATTAAGTGACAAATTTCCTTAATTCAATGTTTTTGTATATCATTTTTTTTTACTTTTGAGACTAATTTATTATTTTCATTCTTTCTGAATTTGTTCATAAAAAGAATTGAATCATTGCGTTGTTAATTTTTGAACTATATTATTTGTCTTAATTAAATTGAGGTCACGAAAAAGTAGCTAGTATTTTATTCTTTATATATATCAACATGTTTTTGAACATAGAAGTTTTACAATTCTAATCAAAAAATTTCATACCCTTATATTTACAACAATATTACTTTATTT
This sequence comes from Erythroxylum fimbriatum, assembly GCA_026770325.2. Taxonomy (NCBI): domain Eukaryota; kingdom Viridiplantae; phylum Streptophyta; class Magnoliopsida; order Malpighiales; family Erythroxylaceae; genus Erythroxylum; species Erythroxylum fimbriatum. Next base: position 2,666,537 of record JANZLH020000077.1, read on the forward strand.
AACGTATAAATGTTGTTGTCTTAATAAAAAATAATAATAATTCTTTTTATGGTTACGATTTTTATATATTATTTAAAGCTTTTTTTTTTATAATGGTACAAACATCTTTCACATCAACCTAGGACACTTGTAAGTATAAAGTTTCACATGAGTGATGGACAATGGTCCCAAAGCCTCCAACGTAAGAAAAACATGTCAAATTCCTGGAGCTTGAAAAATAATGGTGTCCACAGTGAGAGAAGGATATTACACAATAGAAAGAGAAACATGTCAGCAGCTTGAAACGTAATGGCATCCACAATGAGAGAAGGATATTACAAAATAGACAATTGTGTAAAACGTACGTACTCTGCATCAAATATAAAAAGGAAATAGCGAAAAAAATGCAAAAAATATATAATTTTACCTTCATAACTTCTAACCAATTTTTTTTTGGAGTTAAAACAAACTCTAATCTATGGAGACCTTTACGAGAATTACTCACCGCAACATATTAAAACCTTCCTATAGCTTTCTATACATGCGGATCTCTGAATGGGTCAGAGTAATCGTACATTTACGATTTGCTACGGTAGTTACTGAAGATCTTACAAACTGTTTAGATCGACTTATATCAGTAGAGCTATTGTTAGTAGAGCTTTTTTGATAAGAGTTTTTCTAAAAGGTCAGTTGACTGTTTAATTGTTAACTAAAAAAAACTTCATACAGTAGACTGTTTGGTAACATAAAAATAAAAAATATTTTTATTAATTTTAAATATATTTTATTTTGTAATAAAAATTATTTATGCATATAAATAATATTTAAAATATATTAAACAGTATGCAAAGCACAGTCTACTATATATAACATTTATATCAGGCCTCTTCCTTACGAGTTCAATATAGGTCCGATCTATATTGATTGAGGTTCATTTTATCCCTTAACTTTAGCCTATTAGTTAAAATTATTTACTTGGTCACTTTATTATTTTTATCGGAATCAAATTATATAATTTAATTTATAAACTATTTAAAATTAATAAAATACAATTAATTATCGATATAATTTAATTTATAAACTATTTAAAATTAATAAAATACAACTAATTATCGTCCACTCAAAAAAAAATATCTCGCAGATCACTCTCCAAAGTCAAGTCCTTGGCTCGATTTGAACGAAGACGAGACAAAAATTTTCGACTTTCAGTCTTTCACGTAATAGTACAGTACCAAAACGTCGTCCATTTTTACCTTTAACCTCCATGGTTACGTTTACAGTGGTTCAGAAGTAACGTACTCGCTTATTATGTCTAGCTTCTTCCCCTACCTACCACCATGGTCTTATAATGTAGCGGCTAGTTTGGTGAATGAGCTATGTACTCCGGCCACTCATTTTTCTTTTCAGTCCCTATCCTAATTAATCATGAAAGTAACACTGCACCAAGAACTAGACCCAAAAAGAAAGAGTAACGTGGGAGAGCTCCCCAGGGTCTCCTTGCAATTGAGGTTCTTGTCATTTTTAAAGATTAGATTTTGCTAGTACAATAAATTTTCTAATATAAGCTGATTTATAAATATTTAATCATTTATATATAATTCATCAAAGACATAATTATTAAAATTTTTAAATTTTTTATTTAAAATATGGGATAAAAACAGACAAATAGAGTTTTTGTAGGCTAGATTTTTACCTTACACAATCGTTTTTTAATCTAATAGATAAATAGTTTCTGTTTATGATTTTATTTTTTAATTTAGTAAGAAATTTATTGCATTGAGCTTTTAATTTAATTTAATTGTATTTTAAATTTTATGAAAATTATAAGAATTATTTTTACTTTGTATTTTTTGCAATTTAATTTTATTATTAATAAAATACATACTATTTAGAATTTAATTATTGAATACTAAATATCAATTAAAAATTAAGATTAATTTAATTATTGATAATATTTATAATTATATTTTAAAATTTAAATTTTAATAACTAATCAATAAAATATATTAAATAAAGCCATTTTATGATAAATAATTTCAAATAATATACTAATAAATAAATATTTGTTCACACATAAAATATTACACAATTTTAGCTTATTAACTTATTTTTTAATAAAAAATTATTTTATTCTATATTTAATATGGTCAACAATAAAAGTATAGCTATATTAATATTAATAATTAAATACGTTTTATTTTTATTTTATAATTAAAATTACAATTTGAAAAAAAGAAAAGCAAAAGTGTGACTACACGACCTTTAATTTCTAGTTAGTTGTCGGGATTTTTATCGACTCTGTTGCTTTCACCTCTTTCAATCATCCGTTATCACGTTTTCTTTAGCTTTTGGACAGTTCTCTCCATCCTGCTTCGGATCCTTGGTTTAATGGAGTTTTTCTGCTTTGAATGCTATTAGATTTCTGTGTTCTTTCTTTATGGCTAGATGGAGTTTTCAAGGTATAAGCGTTCCAAGCTCTGAACCAAAGTAAAATTGGTCAGCGATTTCAACACATTTATTTGGAGTTCTTTATTTTCTTCTGTTAGGTGGGAATTGTTGAATTTGACTCATTTGTTGTCTCATATTAGTTGGGGACAACAATTGACTTTGTTTAGTGCACTAAACAAGAAGGTAACAACCTCCTTATATAGGTAAGAGCTTGGCTTCAATTGTTACCCCTAACCAATATGTACAATATATAAAGAAGTTGCTACCTCTTTGTTTAGTGCACCAAACAAAGTCAAATTTATACTACATCTTTGACTTTATTTGGTGCACTAAACAAGAAGGTAACAACCTCCTTATATAGGTAAGAGCTTGGCCTCAATTGTTGTCCCCAACCAATATGGGACAACAAATGAGCCAAACTCAACAATATATAAAGAAGTT
>JANZLH020000077.1:2769518-2797269 GCA_026770325.2 Erythroxylum fimbriatum
TTAAACGGACTCCCATGTCCGTTTAACGGACATGGCCTTTTTCCCCAAATTTCTTTAACTTTCTTCCCTTTCCTCAAATCTTTCAATCATCATTCCATTTGACTTCTAATTAACACATAGAATCCATCTTGTATCTAATTCACCCCTGTCATATCATTTGAATTTCAAAAATTCTAAATTTCTTTACTCATGACTAATCATCAAAAATCCTCATTTATTAGCCTTAGCTTATAAAAAGATTCGGGGTCCGACACTTATCTTTTATTTTATGCTTGTTAAGTTTTCTATAGTCAATGCACATCCTCTAAGAGTTATCTTTCTTCTTCGTTAAGACCACTAGAGATGCGTAAGATCTAATGTCATTCCTAATAAATGCTTGTTGAATGAATTATTTCACTATTTTCTCTATTGTATCCTTATGCTCCCCCAAGTACCTATATGGTCTTATATTAATTAATTATACTCCTTCTTTTAATTAGATTCTATGATCATGTGTTTAGTTAGGACATAGTTGATTAGGTTCTTTAAATATTTCTCCAAAATTTTCCAACAACCCATTCAATTCCCTATAACTATCTGGTTGTTCTTCCAAACTCTTCTTTTGCATATGGTATGTTAGTTGCATTATATATAGTCCACCATTTATAAAGCCCTTAAGCATCTTATTAAAGCCTTTGTTTCTTGTCAATATCGCCAAGTGGCCTCCCTATTTGAACTTTATGGTGTGGTTCTTGAAGTTGCTCAGTACATTATTCAAAGTTACTAATCATTATAACCTAAGTACTAAATCACATCCTCCCAAGGTAATGATCTGTGGATCAGTTGTAAACTATGTACCTTATATGCTCCATATGAATCCTTTATAGCGTTGGTGGTAACTCAATTTAAGTCATCCCTTATAGTGATTAGGAATCTGTAGGGATCTCTTTTTAATGATGCTCCACTACTCTCATTTGCTTATATTCTTCCTCATAATTGATCCATATTAGAGCTTGAAAAGATAGGAATTTGTTGTTCCTATATGCCTTCTTTGGTTAATTCTTCTTCTTCCTCTCATAATCTGCCTTCCCCTTTAACCATAAATAGTTGGAATTACTTCTTCTTGTGTCCTAGTTCCTAATGTTCATTACACTAAAAATATAGTCCTTTTACTCTTTTTTCATCAAAATCTCTATTGTTTACAGTTTTGGACTTATTAGGATCTCCTTAGTGGTATTTGGCTATGGTTGTATTCCCTTAGCTCCCTGGAAGGGGTAATATTCCCTTTTCTACCTAATACGTGACCACTAGTGTTTACAACATTACCTCTTTTATTCATGTTCCACCGTTGTCCTAAATTTTGAATTATTTTTATCATTTCCTTTGAGGAGAAGTGAAGTTGCATTTGATGACATCATGGCTTCTTGCTTCCTTATAAGTGCATACATCTGTTGCAAGCTCTAAGGATCCAAGAGTTTCATTATAAGCTCAGATCCTAAAAGAAGCCTATTTAATAATCCTTCAAGAGTGATAATTCGCAGGGGATTCAAGGATAGCAGAAGTTGGTCAAGCTCTTAAGGATCGTGAAGCTACGTCAAATGTCACAAAATTCCATTTACAGAGGGCACAGATATGAATGAAGCAATACGCTAATTCCAAAAGATCAGAACGCAAGTTCGAAATAGGACTTTCCTTACACCTTCAGAGCACATACCCGTAGTTGTGTTAGGGAGGATGGTTGAGAGAAACAACCGATTTATTACTCAGCTATTAATTCAGTGGTCGAACAGAAGCGCGAATGCATCATGAGAGTAGTTCTTCAAAATCCAGAAAAGATTTCCATTCCAGAAGTCAAACCAGTGGACAAGGAAGTGGAGGAGGAGGGAATTGTTGCAAAGAATTAACGAAGAACGTGTCAGGAACGCGGGAAATAGTTAAGTAGCTAATAGAACGGCAGCATTGACAGTTACACAAGAAACGCGTCATTTAAATAATAAACTTATGAATGTAATCCTACACCAGCAAACATTATAGCCTTTCTATCACATGTATTTAACATCATGCTAACAGCTAGAATGTCATGCAAAATCAGAAATCATTTAAAAACTCCTCTAAATACTCTCATGATTCTGGAAATCTCTCTCGCTATTTCTTTCTTCTGTATTTGTATTATATGGACAAAATCACAAAAAACCACACGTTTATTACAAGTCGCAGAAAATTCCGCAACAGAAACCAAATCCTTGTCCATTCCACACAGCATAACTAAAAGAGTTAAACTTGTATAAACAAACAATACAGCAATTCATTGGATACTGCGAAGTAAATTTAGCCCGCTAATTCATCTGCTATGGGAAATATAGGAACAATATCCACTGGAACCTGCAGGTCAATGAATACCAATATGATGTGAGGCTAATATAAACAAAGCAATCAGAAATGTTTGGACGTCAATTATGGGTTACAATTTTGCATGAACTTATTCTTTTTTTTTAAGTGACCAAGTAGGAATGTTTTACCAGACACAAGATAAAAGACTGAATTCATGTTGGTTATCTAGAGCAACTTATGAAGAAATCCAACGAGGTAACCTAAGTTAATAATATTTTCAATCCACCAACATGCAGGTTCATTTTAGTGGACATTTCTTAAAAGTTTCTTGAAAATGCTGATGAACTGGCCTCAGCAACGAAGTAATTTTCCTCAAGCATTCAAATGCATGTGCAGCTCATACCTTGACGTTCTCCAATTTCCCCAGAGCGAGTTTTAATGGTTGTGTCATTTTACAGTATTTTTCAAGAAGTAAACTTGCAGCTGCTTTATCTCCCTTTGCTTGTGTGGTAAGTATCTCCCTACTTAGGCTTTCAACTGCCCCTTCAATCTGTCAAGTGAAAATAAAGTTTTGGCATCATCAGTTGGTTAAAAGTAGCTATAAAAGATGGAATCTGGATCAAGAATATACCTTTTGAAAATTAATAGAAAATGTCTCGTCAGAAAGCAATACAAAGGCTTCTTTCTCATATAACCAGTTAAACTGAAGTGCTTGTCCTTTACTGAGAGCAGTCAAATGAATAACAGATAGTAAATGAGAAGTAATTCTATTTAACATATGAAAATTGCGTCTATAAGGAAGGAGGATGGCCTCACCCATGGGCTTCCTTCAAACCAAATCTAATGGAACGGAAGCATCCAGCTAGGAAAGAAACATACATAGACTTCTCCAAACTCTTCGGAAGAATACCCTGGACACCTCCAATATATAGTGAGAAATTTTGCAATTTGAATCCCAAATTTATATGTAGATTAAATGTAAATTCTACAAAGAACATGATAACTAGACACAGTGGTCCGTTGAAATCAATATCACTCTTTTATCAAACATATTATGAGATAGGATCTATTGCCATTAGTTACCAACCTGGCCGATTAGAAACTTGAGTGCCCAAAGACCAACTATGTCAGCTTTTGCTTCTTCCAGAGCTGAGTACAGTTCTTGAAGCTCCTGAACAAAATATTAAGTGAAAGATTTTAATTTTGGTGCTAAAAGCTCCAAAAGAAAGGGATATTTTAATGTACAGGTTTGCAGTTAGATGAAGCAAAGCTAGAGACAAGTATATAATGCAAGGAAATTCTCCTGTGTGATGATCTTAATTAATTGCAGACAAAAAATACTCAAAATAGTAACTTTTTACAACCTCAAAAAACCAACGATTGAAGAACTACAGCATATAAGCTATCATTTTGTGTTGAATTTGCAATTATTGGTAATGCTAATAAAATGCTCTGATTACCTATGTCAAATAATTGCTTGGAAATCTTAGATAGCATGATTGCAGAAATGACTAGGATACCGTTTTGCATTAACAAACCCAAAGTAATATTTGATGAAGAACTGAAAGTTGAGGGATGTAAGTGAAAGCATCCCAAGGATAAATAAAATCGAACAAAAGGAAAAATGATAAAACTAACCTTTCTCACAGTAGAGCTTTTACCATTCGGAAGTGTTATACTATGAGGCCCAATACCATGGCAGCACTCATGGCAAATGGTATGCGTAAAGAAAGATTCAAAATCCACAAGTTCCTTTTGTTCCTTGGTAATACATAGATCAGCTATGGGCTGAAGAATATGCTTGAACCTGTTAAGACATACACATATAGCATTTAAATTATTTCGGACACCAACAAAAAAAATCCTGCAATTTGAAACAATACAATCTAAAGTTGATAAGTGCAAAAATTCAGAGAAAAGAACTTATACTTGGCCTCTGAAACATTCTTAAGCATGACCATTGATGTTCCTCGTTCTTTGACTATGCGCTCATCATTTGGCAAATTAAAAGCAACGGTCTGTGGACCCTTTACATCCTGATGCAAAATTAAATTGATTAACCAAAGGTTTTTATGGACAGAAAGATGTAACTGACGTGATTAACAGATGAGGTTAAAAAAACAAGTGCAACAGGAAAAAAAATTAGTGATTTTTAGCCACCATACCAAATTGTTCATAAGAAGTGGGATGGTAAGACATTAATAAAATCCAATCCAATTGACCAGATAATTTTGTTCCGGCAATATTGTGAGAATCTACATGCATACTTATATGGACACAAATATATGTTGATCAATGTTTATAACTGAAAATATGTGATGACATAAGGTTTCAAATGCTGATCTATATAGATTTAGATCCAAACTTTTTAAATATTATAGCAACTTTTACATATGTAATTAATATATTGAGTGAGTGCCATTTGGTGCACTAGTAAAGGCCGATTGCAGCTTCAAGGGTGCAACAGCCAACTTATATGCTGTGCAGACATGTTTTTGGATCTTTAATTCACATAACAAATTTTGATTAAGACCCTTGTATAATTAATTCATTCTTTCTCTCCACATCCATAATGACGATATAAACTGAGCCACTAACAAGCACGATAACAAATAAACACGGGCCTTCAAATATGCAAGATAATTTGCATAGCAATTGTCATTTTAATGAAATTTAGACAAAGGCACTATCAAGAAACATTCTAATACAAAAGCTTACTTAGTTTGAGGCGTATAATAAATCATGTATTTAACTCTAACTCATACTTTAAATCTATACAAAAAGCATGTGCATACATGCAGCAAAGGTAGAAGCAAAAAGAGGATAGACATCCATCTAAGTTTCAAGTAAAGCTGATCTTGAAACTTGAAAGTTAGATGCCAAAATGTCATACCTCATTCTTAACAAGTTATGAATGCACTCCCAAAATTAAGGAAAAGAAAATGTATATGCGCATATCTAAGTGTCTCATATGCCCAGGAGACTCACCCCTGCATTATACAGTAGTTGGATAACACGGATAGGAGCAGCTTTAACATCTTTTGATTTATATGCACTGTCCATAGGAAGATTCTGTTCCAAAAGCTGCATATACACAATCCTCAATTAGGAAGTAGGACATATACACGAGTAATGCTAGAACTGTGGTTAAAGATAACTTCAAAAGGCACCTGCAAATGGTCACCAAAGAGCTTAAGTTGAGCTGTTGCTTTGTCATCCCGTATTCCAATGAATGCTTCAAAAGTGGCCTAGATAACACAAAGAAATTTGAGCATATGGTCACACACAAAAGAAAAATTGATTCAGCCACATGTATACATACAAGAGCAAAGTAATTGCATACAGGAGTTGGCAGACCCAAAGCAACTAATCGCTTCAATCTTTGCCACATACAAAGGCATTAAAAAATTACTTTCTAGAGGCCTTACCTTATATCCAAAAAGTGTATCTTCATATGTCTCATATGGACCTATGGTAACATCCAGTTGAGAGTCCTGTATCAAAATAAGGAAAACCCCATTTCTTTAATTTGGATTAATATCATAAAACGTAAAGGATCCAGGAAATTATATCTCAGCCTTATAACAGTCTTTCTTCAGAATTATACTGAATGTTTCGATCCTCCCTTCCCCTTTATTTTAGCAACTTATCTTAATCTTAAGGTCTCCTCACCAACTAGGGACGGCAGGGGAACCAACCCGCCTACATATTGGATGGACTACAGTATAACACAATCGCAGTAATATAAAGAAGTATCATGTTGAAAACTAATTGACATACCACGAGTAATTAAATTCAGAAAAAGAAAATACAACTTGTCATTAGAATATCCATGCTTGTAATGGAATAAAATTAAAGGTGCAATTTTCCTAATGTGCAGATGCTTGTTTATATCTGTAGACCGCCAAGTAAAGCTTCTGTTGACGAGGTTCTCCCAGAATTTAATGCATGTCAGTTCTTGCTGCACTTTGGCAACCATTAGCAGACAACCCATATGTTTCATTTGTAAAACTCCATTATCTTTTGAACTGTAACACTTTCAGTGAAAATCTAGTCGACTCTTTTGACATTTAAATCACATTCTTACCAGTAGAATGCTAACTGAAATATGCTAAAAACATCTGCTCAGGCCATAGCTTTATAAAGTCAATCTATAATTGCAAGCTCAATATTTGGTCAAAGTTGATATCTTATATTCAAAGAGAAGGTACATTCTAAACAATGATATTTTCTCAGAAGAACCTCGTAATTGATAAAGTTGAAACACTATCCATGGATAAATGGGACTATGCAAAAAGAATAAGAATGTAAATAGATATAGAATGAGTAAGATGCACATGAATGAACTTAATTATCAATACTTTCAGGAATTAGAATTCTCAATACTTACCAACTCCATCCACGCTATATCAGAGTCAAGGTAGTCATTTGAAAGGAATGCATCAGCCTTGCTATGCAGTAACTTCTTTAAACTAATAGTATAAGAACAGATTCAGTTAATATCCACAAGCATTATGGAAATCATTTTCAAGGAGCAACAAAGAGGTAAGAATGACACAAATTGAGCAAAAAACCATACCTTGGCGAGGTGGACAAGTCTCCAGCTTTATATAGTGATTCAGAAGCTTTTGTGAGCAAAGAATTGTACTCTTTAGAGTATGGGACACTATACAGGTCATGACCACCCACCAAATTCTTACTTCCATCAACAATGTGATCAGATAAGGAAGAGTCCAAATCATCCTCATGGTGCCTTTTGATAACAGTGAAAAAACCAGTAACATCTTGCTGTTGATTCTCTGTCAGACTGCCTTTCCACATTTCAAATTCCTGTGACATTAACAAACCAGTTGCATGGTCACCAAAATAGAAGTTGGATGTTATTCAAATAGGATGACAAAAAAAATGGCCCTAAAACTTGGTTTGAAATCTTATCAGTCAGTCCTAAGCCTGTTATGAAATATCTATTGCCTTACATAGGACTTGGTATGTAGAAGTTAGAAACTATAGAAGTTAAGAAGTAGCAAGTAAACAGAGAATGGAAGATGTAAGCAATTTGTGTTGGTTAGCATGTGACAAGGAAGCGTTTGACAGCTGATGTAAAACAATAGATTTGACAGCTCATAATGTTAAAGAACTCCCAGACTGTTTTCTGGAAGTAAAGGCAATGAAGCCAGGTAATTCAGCAAAGGCGAGTTGCTGCAAGATATTGAACGTTTTGTTGATCTTTGGTGCAAAAATCAGTATAGTGGACTTTGTATTGAATAATTGGGTAAGATGGAATTCAAAAATGGTGGATCCTCAGCAATAAACCTTGTGGTAGATATGTAGGGTAAGGATGATTGATATGGCATGTTGCTGTAATGTTTATGGCATGGTGATCCACTGGCCAAAAAAGGGAATTAAACATTAAGGAATGAGCATGTATATATGCTCAAAAATAGCGAGACAGAGAGAGGGAAAACAGGAAAGAAAGATCATACACAACTAAGATTAACATTATAAAAGTACAAAATATCACGTATGATGTGGCATTTACTTGACATATGTAGCTCAATAATGCCTTATCCATGATTTATTTTTTCTTGATAAAGCATTATCAATAGTTGAATACCATCATAAAGACAAACTAAGTAACAATATAATGGACATCTGAAATTTCAGCTATTAAATTGAAATATGAAAGAGGGTAAGATCTGAATTCGGAAAAAAGGAAAAGAATTCAAGGAAAACGGCTGTAATTAATTTCACTGCTAAGATTCCCAGTCTTTACCTTCTTGTCCATGTCTGGGGGATAAAAGTTGGCACCAGGTGGTTTGACTGTAGGGAATGCAGCTCTATATTCCAGACCTCTCCATCCACTAACTGGCTTTGTGGCTTCAGGTAGCAACTTTATTGCTGAATCTGCAGTTGTTAAGAATGCCTCATTTTCATCAAGGCAGGACCTGTTCACTCAGGGAATCATGATTGGCAAATGTTCTCTTTCAAAAGTATAGCTAGCAATATACATATAAAGCCAGATAAAGATGTCTCGTTACGACAAATTAACATCTAAGCTTGTGTTCCTTTGGTGCTCAAATAAACATATCTTGATTACGGCAGTTTATAATATAACAATAATTTGCACTGTTTGTAACAAGTTGAAAGAGTGAAATTCCTGTATTCAGACAAACCAGTTAGTAGTTGAGGGAGTTGTATTTTGTCCCAACTCAAGAAAATATGTTGTATAATCAATCATTCATTTCCCAATTCAGATACATTCATATCTTGATTGTGCTTTATTTTCAAAATTCAAAACAAGTTCCTTATAAGTTAAAACACTAAAGTCTTCCTTGTTCGGTTCTTGATGTTTCCTTCTGACCCATTCCCTCTTCTCTTAAGTCTTATCTAATGTTTCCTCTATTTTCTTCATTTACCTTGTGCTCTCCTACACAACATGTTTTCATGAAATTGAACCTGACAGTCAATCTTGTTGAATGAAAATTGAGGTTCAAGCATAAAATATAGCCAGGGGCAGACAGCTTGGTAAAGTTTTTGCATGAGAAAAAATGAATTAGGGAAGACTTGCCATGGGCTCTTATTGATCACATAGTACATCCACTTTAGCTTGTCTAGTTCTGAGGCATCTGCACGATTCTTCAACCAGTCCCTGAGAAGAGGATTACTATACCAAACCTGTTCAAGCAAGAATAAGGAGTGAAAATAAACAGAATAGAATTTCAGTTTAATCTAATGCAAACTCGTGCTGAATGTTAGCCTGCTCTTCACATGTTATCAAGAAAATTCATTCGTTTATGTATATGAGCGCATGAGCAAAACCTGCAAGTAAAAGATTTCATCAAGAACTCTTGCAGCTTTAATAAGTAAACTCAGAACCTCCCTCTCTACACTTGATAGGCCCGTCAGCTGCAGAGAGAAGGAAAGATGTAATGAAATTACACATGAAAAGGAAAAAGAGAAAAATAAACAAAGTTATTCATAAACAGTAGTATCAATTTCCCTAATACACATTATTCAACAGAAGCACAAAAACTTTATCAGTACAGCATACTCCGAAAATGTTTATAATATCATGCCTTACATATCAACATACAGACATTTTTAGAGTTTTTATTTAGCATTAAATTATTTTGCATTCATTTAGTATATATCTACCAAAACAGCATTTTGCCGATAGTCTAACTGAGCCATAGAGATAGTCTCATCAGCATGTGCGTCATTCGTACATGAACTGCATCTATTCTATTTTCAAGTTAACAAACTTGCTAAGTTACCATTTAGTTAGACATTTGGCTTTTTAAATAAAGCTATTATTTCAACTTTAGTCAAACTAGTGACCTGATAACTTGTCCATTATCTAGGTTATGGATTAGAAAGACCCTGAAAACTGTTACTCTAGGTCAGGCAAAACTTCATAATTCAGATGTCTAACAGAGATTAAATAAGTTATTTTACAGAGAACAGGTTAAATAGAATAATGAGCATCATAATATGTAGACCCAAAATTCACAATATAGGTTTTACATAAAAGAATAAGCAATATGTGACGATCAAATTCCACCAGCATTTAAAAGATGTTTGTGTTTGTTTAAGTTCTGTACATCTTTTTTTCCTTTTGTACTGGAAAAGATATAAAATTGTTAGCTGATTAGGAAGGAGGGTTCTTTGAGGAATGCAAGGTAAAAAAGAATAGTACAGAGGTACTGATGTATGACAAATGAACAAAGAAGAAAGAAGCAACGGGACAGAAAAAAGATTGAGAGAAAACCAATAACAAAACAAGTGAAGACAAAAGAAAAACTAAGAGGAAAGGAAGAGGAATGTTATTGAAAGCTGAATTTTGGAACAGTTTTTAGAAGAGAAGAATATGTAATCACTTTATTTAACTCAAGGAAAACTTACAGTGTGTATATCACAGATAGCTAACAGATAGAACTTTTACAAAGCTGAGATCACATAATTAATAATATAATCACATGTTTTAAAACATTCCTTATAACATAATCCACAACACAAAGATAAATAAAAGGGAAAAAAATTGTGAATAACAATACTGATTAATATAAATGAGAAGAGAAAGTTGACAACCTCTCCAGTTAGAGAAACAGGAGTATATCGACTAAGTTGCTTTTGCAGAGTCAAACTGCGTGCTACAGGGTTTCCATTGTACCTTTAACAAATTTGATATTATCAATGGCATAATTAGCTAAATTTCAAAACACTCAAATTTCCATATCAATTAAATGATTTTATTCATGTCACCAACATTTTCTGCTATGGAAGATTAGTATGAAGGTGTCAAAGAAATGCCTTCCTTAGATTTTTCTCTTGCGCTGAAGAACAAGCAAATGGAGAATAGCTCTAGCCCTGTGAAACCTCCATATGGAAGAGCAAAGATGCATTTCAAAAGAACCAGCAATTTAGCTCTATCTTAAGGATATAGGTAACAACAAAGGTAATATCCACATCAAATTTCTTCCATTACTGACTTAATCTCAACTCAAGAGGCATGCCGGGAACCTTGCATTCATTATTCCATGACGAATTATCTATAATAGATTACATGTTAAAGTCATATATTTGAATTTTAAAACTTTATTACTATCTAACGTACCTTTTCTCAATTATGTTGAAGAGTTGTCCATATTGATCATGGACGTCATAAGGGACGTAATGAGGATCTTCTTTGGATAGTAAGCTTTTATATTCCTCGTATGAGATGTATTTAACAGCAGATACTTCTGATTCCTGTTCCAAAATGAAAGCAAGATGTAGTTTAGCTTCTTGCCCTCTGATCGGTGATATTAACATTATACGCAGAAAAGATGGAGCCTCTATTTCCATGAACAAACAAAAAATTCAATTGTTAACAAGCACCAGCATCCTTACCTGAAGACTGAATGCTTCCAAAGGAATTGGATCTAGAGTTGTTACAAGATACACATCATTATATTCATTGTTGATAAATTTTCCATCATTTATGGCACTGCATTCAGTTGCAAACATCATCAATTAATAGAGGATAAAGAAATGAAAAAGGAATTGTTTGATGAACAGGAGAAAACAACATTAGAACATAATATAGCCTAAGCACCTACATAAGGAATTCGGTGGCATTATCATTCATGAATTTGACTTTACTGGTCTCTTAAAGCCCTCTGCTTGCATTTCTCATGTTTCCATGGTTTCCTATACAAACTCTTGCTAAGAATAGTCAAAGATATGAAAACGCCCTACAGTAAGTTTAAATTATTTCATCCAAAACTGCAAGGCTGCTTCTAGATTTGCAAACTAAATTGCCAATAAAAGTTGCACCGTAGAAACAAAATCGCTCCAGCCATGGCCTTGGAGCTCAAAAAGAAAATGCCACATTGTGGGGTTCTCATAATTGAAGGGAGGAAAGAAGAATATGAAGAATTAATTAAACAAGATGATTAATTCCATCATTTAAGAAAGCAAAAGAAATAAAAAGAAGTAATCAAAAGCGGCATAAGAAAAGGGATATTCTGATTTACTAACCACTCTTGAAGGAATACAAAAAGCAACTCAAAAGCATCCTTTGGGAGGAGAATGCCGAGCTCTTCGTGAAGCTCCCTCCTAAATGCATAAGACAAAATGTTCCAATAAAAGAAGCCGTTACTTTTAACAGAAAAAACTATCCAGATGGACAAACATCCCAAACCAAACATGCAACGAAAGGTCAGAGTAGTTTGATTAAAAGAGACATGGAGAAGATCATTTCCTCTGCTTAGGATACATAACACAGAAAGAAAGAATACAACAAGACAGATTGAAACATAAAAACCCATACAAACAAATAGCATACCATCTGTCTTTTAAGGAGAAGGGCAACATATGCAGTGCAGAACAAGAATGTGAATAAAAGGCAGACATATTTTATTTACCTGGCAGTTACAAGCGATGAATCACCAGCTGAAATGTGGCCAGCACTGGAGATATCCCACAATCCAGGCCATGAATCCTTGCCATTAGCACGCTGCTGAAGAAGCAGTTGCTGGGTGCTCTCAGCGAAAATACACACATGAACTGCTCTGTGGTAGTCTCCATCTCGATGAACAAGCCCTCTACAGGAGAAAGCAAAGTACTCAAAAAACGATTATCTAACTCCAGTTATTGCATTATCTCATATTTCATCTCTTAAAACATCCAAAGCTTACTGAGGAACACCAAATGTTCCTCACTAAAGACTACAACAATGCCATACCATTGGTAATAACAACAATAATATAAAATACCAAAAACGCATGTAAGATTCCATTTAATAAAGCAGCATAACCTTCACAACTACACTTCACACTCATGATTTATGTTCTTCATTCAGGCAATCCAAAAAGAAGAAAAAGATCATCATTACGTGGAAAACAAAAACACGAAAAACAAGAAATTGATTTTGATCTTATAACCTCGGTTTGGAAATGCCGGTCTTTTCTCCGGTTTTCTCAAGAACATCAAAATACTCCTCAGTTTCCGCCATCACTAGTTAGTGCCTCCAAACACCTAGTGATAATCTGATACCTTAAAAACAGACAGGGACTATACAACTCTGCGTTCACGCAAAGCGACACTTTCGACTTTCCTTCAATATTCCAATCGTCTCGATCACTTATCACAAAGATTCCTCGCTCTATTATTGTTCAACTTATTTATGATTTTTTATGCAAATAAAAGCTTATTAGTTTAAAATAAAGATCGAAAGACTTTATTTATCCAATATTGTCAAAAAGATTCCTTGCTCTTTTATTATTCAACTTAATTATGATTTTTTAATATAAAGCTTGAAAGACTTTACAATGAAGTAATGAATAAGAAGAAAGCACATGGTCAATTATTTTAGGGTTAATTTCTTAGCCTATGTTTAGTTGGGCTTATACCAATAAAGCTTTTGTTAGTAGAGTTTTTTATGTAGAATTTTTCTGAGAAACCAATTGACTGTTTAGTTGTTATTTAAAAAAGAGTTTTTTTAAATGAATTTCGTATAGTAGACTATTTGACAACATAAAAATAAAAAGCTTTTTTAATTTTAACTATATTTATTTTGTAATAAAAAGTATTTATACATATAAATATTATTTAAAATATATTAAACAATATGCAAAACACAATATATTAATTATTATATAAATTTAAACCATATAAAACATAAATGAAATTATATCTTACCAAATCTTTTTTATAGATTATAACTTAAGTAAACTAATATCGAAAATAAATATTAAAACATATAAAAAAGTCAAATAATATTATATAAATTTCAAAATAAATATTCAAGTTGAGTAAATAGTTAAATACATAATAATCGGGAGATGGGTTTGTGAGTATTGTGAGAATCATGTGTAAAACATAAAAGTAAAAGGGACCAAAAAATAGGCTCATTAATTGATCTGAAAAATCTACCTGAAAAAGCGCTTTATTAATCTGTGGAGCAAATATTTTGGTATTGTCTACTAGTTTAATCTATGTTGGTCAGTTAGTGGATAACTGCGACTTCCATTTCTTTCGTGGTGATTATCTTGTGCAGGATAAAGTGTTAGGGAAGGTGATCGCGAGAGGGCCTACAATGGACAGAATGTTTCCATTACCATTTACTATTCCTAGAACTTTATATCTATCTTCTATGGTTGTTGAAAATAAGGCTAAAGTCTGGCAAAGACAATTAGGCCATCCTAACTGTGTAATTTTGTCTAATTTAATGAAGCGTGGTTTTCTTATAACAAATAACAATGTTCTCCTCGTGTGTTGTCTCTTGATTGTTCTATTTGTAAAGTAGGCAAGAGTAAAACCTTACCTTTTCCTAATTTTGGTGGTTGTTCTAATGCTTGCTTTGAGATTAAACATAGTGATATTTGGGGAATTTCTCCTATCATTTCACATGCACAATATAAATATTTTATGACATTCATTGATGACTACAACCGTTTTACATGGATATATTTTTGTATACCAAATAAAGTTGAGGTGTATATTATTTTAAAAATTTTGTGGCATATATTGAGACATAAATTTGCCATTTGCATTAAGATTTTACGATCTGATAATGGTGGAGAATATGTGTCACATGAATTTCAAGAATTCTTGCAGTATAAAGGAATTGTATCTCAACAAACTTGTCCTTATACCCCTCGACATATTAAGGTTATTGTAAGAAAAAAAATTGTCACTTGTTGGATATGGTTTGAATATTGCTTTTACAATCTTCGATGTCATCTAAATTTTGGGTTGATGCTTTATCAACTGCAATGTATCTAATTAATTGTTTACCTTCTCAACAGTTGAGTTTTGATTCTCCTTATTATCGTCTATTTGGTGTATATCATGATTATCACATGCTACACACATTTGGCTGTGTTTGTTTTGTTCACTTGCCACCACATGAGCGTGACAAGCTTACAGCCCAATCGGTTAGATGTGCTTTCATGGGTTATAGCACTACTTAGAAGGGATTTTTGTATTATGAAGTTGTTGCTGATCGTTTTCGTATTTCTAGAAATGTAATTTTCTTTGAGCATGAGTACTATTTTCAACATCATGTTTCCTCTTCTAACACAGTGCTCCTTCCTCACTTTGACGATATCTCTTCGTTGCCTCAACAGTTGCAACCCAGCATTGTCTATCAATGACGACGACCCCCTCCTCCATTATCATCATCACAAAACCTTCCCGACCTTGATCCAATGCCTACTCCAATGATTCTTTGCTATCTTCTAATACCATTAAGCCTCTTGATAAGTATGGCTACTCTATTAATTTAGTTAATAATGTCATTCCTACTTATTCTCAAGTAATTAAACATGCATGCATGTTAAGTGAAAGCTATGCAAGAAGAACTTCAGGCTCTCCAGGAAAACCATACTTAGGACATTGTTCCATGTCCTAGTGGAGTTAAGCCCATTGGTTGTAAATGGGTATATTCCATCAAGCTATGGTTTGATGGGTCATTTGATAGATATAAAGCAAAGTTGGTGGCACTCAGCAATCAACAAGGATATGGAGTAAATTATGAAGAGACATTTGCACATGTGGAAAAGATGACAACAATACAACTTGTTCTAGCTATTGTTGCTTCTAATGTAACAAATGGATGTTAAGAATGCGTTTTTACATGAGCATCTTAAAGGAAAATTTTATATGACTCCACCATCAGGTTTATTTTCTACATATTTATTTGATGTTTGTAAGCTAAAGCGATCTCTCTATGACTTAAAACAAGCTCCAAGTGCTTGGTTTAATAAGTTGCACTCTACATTTATCAATTTCTTATTCGTCCAAAGTCAATATAATTTCTCTTTGTTTCTTTGCAAGCCCCCTAAAGGCATTGTCCTGCTTCTTGTCTATATTGATGATGTTGTTATTGGGACTGATTCTGAATTGATTTCTTAGCTTCAAATGCAACTTCAAAATTCTTTTCATATGAAAGATTTAGGTCCTTTGCAATATTTTTTAGGTTTTGAGGTGCACTCTACTTCAGCTGGTATTTTCTTACACCAACATAAATATCTTTATGACTTGATTGCTTTGGTTGGTCTATAAGATGGTCGTTCAGTGGATACTCTCTTAGAGGTGAATGTTAAATATCATAATGATGAGGGTGAGTTTCTCTCTAACCCTTCTTTATATAGATAACTTGTGGGAAGTCTAAATTATCTTACTATTATTAGACCTGATATTTCCTTTGTGATTCAATAAGTTAGTCAATCTATGCAAACACCTTGACATCACTTGGCAACTGTTCGACACATTATTCGCTATTTGAAAAGCACCTCAGCTCGAAGTCTATTTTTTTCTGTAGACACTCATATTCCCCTAATTGCATATAGTGATGTTGATTGGGCTGGTTATTCTGATACTAGACGGTCTATTACTGGTTGGTGCATGTTTCTTGGAACCTCTCTTATTTCTTGAAAAAACAAGAAGCAAGATCGAGTGTCTAAGTCCTCCACTGAGTCTGAATATAGAGTTATGTCCTTTGCATGTTTTGAAATTATTTGGCTTCGTGGATGTTAGGAGAGTTGGGTTTCCTTAGCTTGATCCTACTCCACTCCATGTAGATAACACTAGTTCTATTCAAATTGTTGCTAATCCAGTGTTTCATGAACGTACCAAACATATTGAAGTGTATTGTCATTTTATTCGTTGAGCATATGATGCTCATGTCATTTCTCTTCCACATATTACCACTAATCTCTAGATTGCTAATGTGTTTACTAAGGCTCTTTTCAAACATCGACATAACTTTCTTGTTGACAAATTGAGGCTGTCTTGTTGACAAATTGAGGCTTGTTGATCACCCAACATCAATTTAAGGGGGGATATCAGTGATAAAGGTTATGGCAGAACCCATGCCCAATGTTTGCTTATCAGTTATCAAATTAGCTATGTATATAGACTTAATTTGTGCACATATACATGCTTAGGATAGAATATTAGTAATTAATTCACAAGCTGTATGCAAGGCTAATTGGTTGTATATTAGAAATTAATGCACAAAATAGGTTGCACAAAAATTCTATTTAAGAGAATGAATCTGAAAAGAAAGGATTCAACCATTTGACTCAAAACTTGACAACTGCATCGTTTTTAAAAACTATAAAGAGCTATTGATAATTTTTAAAAGTTAAAATATATATTGATAATATGTCAAACTACAAACTTCAAATCGATGTCATTTTTGTGTGTATAAATAAGGTTTTTAACAACTATACGGTAGAGGAGACGGATGATATGTTAACCAAAATAAAGGAATGGTATTTGATAGGTTTTAAAAATGAAAAACTAATGTGAGAGTTTGTCAAACTTTAAGAGTGTCTTACAAATTTAACCCACTATTCTTTGTAGACCATTAAATCTCTTAATTTTATATTGACGTAATTACATTTCTAATTTGTCTTTAGAAAAGATAAACTTAAAAATAGTTAAAAATTAATTAGTAATCTCCATTAAATTGTTATACCTTTCTATCTCCTTTTTAATATAAATCTAACATTTATCTCTCACTCGTTAATGTTAATCCTAACTATTCTTCAATATTTTGTTTATATTAAAATAGTTGGAATAATATTTATCTCAATAATTATTAGAGGTCAATAATACTTACATATTTTAAGTTTGTTGGTATTCTTCTATTATAGTAGGAAAATAGTATAGAGAAACCTAATGTTGAATGATATATAATTGTTATACTCAAATAAATGTACAGACAAAGGCAGTGCTTAAAGGGCTTCTCATATATGAGATAATGATGATGATGACCCATACTCTCTTAATAGTTATTGCAACTAGTAAAACAATAAGCTATCTTTCATGGTTCCTTAATATTGGATGTACTAACCATATGTGTTATGAAAAGGAGTTGTTTGCAGATTTTGATGAAGCCTTCCATAGTAAAGTTAAAATATGTTGTGATAGCACTATTTGGGTATGAAAATTTTGTCAAGTTAAGGTGTATGTTTGGTATGACTAAATTACAAAATTAGGATTAAAGGTACGTTTGCTCAGGACCTTGTTTTAGTGTCACTTCCTCTTCGATTCATCCTAACTAATACCAGTGAAGGTTTTGCTTTGATACCATTTGTAATGCTTAGTCGAGAAACTTGTTTTGCATTTGCTCTCTTTCTTTCTCTCCATATGTGCTTTACAATAAACCACTGGATATGGTGTAAAACTTGCAAGGATGCTAGATTTTGTTTTATATTGTTTGTAACGTGACAGAAGGACCTATCTGATATGCTACCTATTAGATGCATGTGATACTCTGGATACATGCTTTGAAGATGATAACGTGTTCATGCAAGCGGGAAAGCATTTACGTTCACATTTGCTTACAACACCTATTTTTAAGTGACTGATGTCAGGTTGTTGATTAGATTATATAGGATTAATTCACTATACTGTTTGGGAACAGAACCAAGTACAAAGTCATTAACTTTTGAGTAAGCAGTTAAATATCTATTTATGTATGGAACACTGGAAGCTAGTTAGAGTAGGATATTTCTAGTTTTAGACAATTTTAAGATGTTGGTCAATTAAGTTCATTGTTTGCAAGTGTTTTCAATTCAATGGTTGAAGACATTTAAATAATTGGTTCAAGGGAGGAAGTGGTTGCTGTGCTCCAGTTATAGAATTCCTAAATTACGTGGATCATAAAATATGAACATAAATCGTTTATATCTATGTAAAATGGACTTGCTAACAACATAGATCGATGGATTCAATAGAATCATGTTCTGGGCACTTTGTTTGATGATAGGTTATTGATGTTGTGCACTATGCCTTCTTAATTGTGTGTAGTACTATGTTGTTTTTGTCTAGTGAAATGCGGGTAGAAGGACTTGAGACTGGAGATTATTGATAACCTGAAGGATAAACAGCGGTTCACCGAACAAGGGGATGCAATAACATTGAATCATAAGTTAGTATTGTAACTCTTGGGGATTCTGTTACCTTCTTCCTTAGCCTATTCATATTGATGTTTTTATCAAGCTCTTTATTGTTAAGGTGGATAAAGTATATCTTAGAACACCGACTAAAATTGCTATTCTGAACCATGAAAGGAAGAGAACATTGTTATTGCGAAAAGATGGGCTTCCTGATGCAGGTGAGAACGTTTCTTGTTCTTGTTTCAGTGTCTCTCATATTTATAGCTTTATTCATTTATGCCTACACATGATTGATTATGTGTACAGATGAAAACTTGGATACAGTAGTAATTATTTACATGAGTATTCTTGTGTACGGTTGTTTGGAATCCATGGGATAAGAAAGCAAAAGCAATACCTGATTTAGGTGATTACAAACATATGCTGTGTGTAGAGGCTGCTTGTGTTGAAAAGCCTGTTATTCTGAAGCCTGGTGAAGAATGGAGAGGAAGGCAGGAAATATCTGTTGTTCCCTACTAGTTACTGCAGTGGACAACTTGATCCTGAAATAGCGTTTCAAAGTTGCTTACAATAGGCTCTTGTGGTGCATGAACTACAAACTCTGGAGGTACTTCTCCCACACTAACATTTGAACTGAAAAATGAAAGTGATTAGTATTGCTGTTAAAGAAGCAATGTAATAAGTTAACAATAAAATAAAGAATTCATTTGGTAGTTTGAATCAATAAAACACCTGCCTTGCTATGAGGTGTAGCTCATCAACTTTCAAATGTCAAAAGTCTTGCAAAAAATTAAAACTTTACAAGCGATATAACCTGATGTTCTGAATATGTTTTGGTTTCATGAATCTTGTTAAAAAAATTAAATATTATTTCAGAATATTCTCCCTATCAAGACAGTTATTAAAGATATTATTTCAGTAACTATAAATAGTTATTACCAAAGCAGTTATTTCTGCTTTTGTTAGAGGCAGTTACTAAATCAGTTATTTCTACTTTGGTGAATTGTGTCCTTTTAAAAAGGGGAATAACCCCTATTGTATAGCGTTAATGAAAGCAGTCTCTCCACAAAACATTCTTTGTAGTTTATTGACATGGTATCAGAGAACCAGGAGATCAATTGACTGCAAGTTTCATCCTCTTACTAACCTTCATTGTCAGATCAGTGACTGCCATTTTTCATCCAGCCTTGATTGCTAGAAATTCTCCCTACAATTCTAGTCATTCTCTGTGTATTAGCCTTCATTGTTGGAACGATTTATTCTCAATCTTATCAAATCAATTGTCCTTAATCCCAGAAGATGTCAGAAATTGAGGAAATAAGTGGAGTGCAGCAAGGAATGACAAACTCCCTAGTGCAACCTCCTTTGGGAGATTTGCCTACTATCCAACCAGACTGCAAACTGAATGGCAAAAACTATCTGAAATGGTCTCAGTTTATTCGAACCACCTTGAAAGGAAAGAGGAGGTTGAGCCATCTGAATGGAACTGGTCCTAAGGAAGGGGACCCATGGTTTGAAGCTTGGGATGAGGAGGATGCCTTAATCATAGCATGGATGTGGAATTCCATGATTCCTGAAATTAGTGATACGTGCATGTTCTTGTCAACTGCCAAAGACATTTGGGACACACTTCATCAGACATATTCAAAGGCCAAAGATGCAGCCCAAATATATTAGGTGAAAGTGAGAACAATGGCAACAAAACAGGGGAGTAAGTCAGTGACATAATATGCCAATCAGTTGAAAACGTTACGGGAGGAATTGGATCATTATCGGGTGCTGCAAACAAGATGATCTGAAGATGCTACTCTACTGAAGAATTTTGTGGAACAAGATAGGGTATATGATTTTCTTGTGGGATTGAACCCTGAATATGATCAGGTCAGGGTCCAAATATTAGGGTGGCTGGAGTTTCCATCTTTAAATGAGGTGGTAGCACTTATTTGAAGAGAAGAAAGTAGGAGGATGGTTATGTTAGATAATCAAACACTGGAAAGTGGCGCAATGGTAGCTGTCAGACAGGGCAGAATTGAAGGAGGAAGATTTGGATAGCATAAACTTGATGAATTGTGGTGCACATTCTGCAAAAAACCTAGGCACACAAGGGATATATGTTGGAAGCTACATGGCAAGCCTCCAAGCCGAGATTGGGGATAGAAAGGAGAATCTCAGATAAATCAAGAGTGGAATTAGAGAGGGGGACAGCGCAGAAAAGGTGGACAGGCACATGCGCATGCAGCTGCTGCAGCAGAGCAGGAGCAACCAGCTCTAGACACAGGGAAGTTGAACCAGGAAGAAATTAACAAATTGACCCTTGCACTAGACAAACCAGGGGAGTTGTCTACTCCTTCAAGTAGTACCTCTATTGCATTTTCTGGTGAGTCTCTTGCTCTGGTCAGTGTAAGTGCCTTAGCCCACTTCCTTTCCCAAGGTTCCTGGATAATTGATTCAAGAGCTACAAACCATATGACCAATACCTCAACCCTTTTCACAACCTATAAACCCTACTCTGGTAACAAAAAAATATCTACAGCAGATGGATCCTTAATTACTATTGCTGGTGTTGGTGACATTAACCTGACCCCTAGTCTGATTCTTAAAAATGTCTTTCATATCCCTAAACTGTCTACCAACCTTATTTCTGTCAAAAAACTAATCTCTGATACAAATTTCCATGTATTCTTTCATCAAGATTTTTGTTTCTTTTAGGAAAGGGATTCGAGGAGGAGGATTGGACATGCTAGGGCAAAGGATGGCCTCTACTACCTTGAGACGTCAGCCAAACAAGAAAAATCAGACATCATTTCTCCATCCAGTATCCTATCCGAAACACATCTCACAAATTCCGAAAAAATATGGCTCTACCATCGCCGCCTAGGACATCCCTCCTTCTTTGTTGTAAAAAATATGTTTCCTTCCTTGTTTTCAAGCAATAGGGTAGAAGAGTTTCAATGTGGAGTGTGTGAGCTTGCTAAACACAAGCTTATGCCCTTTCCAACTTCTATTAGCAAAAGTTCTCTACCCTTTTACCTTGTTCATAGTGATATATGAAGTCCAGCACCCATTTCTAATGTTTCTGGTGCAAAATGGTTTGTTTCATTTATTGACGATTGCACACATATGACTTGGATCTTTCTTCTTTACACATATGACTTGGATCTTTTTTCTCAAACACAAGTCAAATGTAAGCATAGTCCTTCCTCAATTTTATACCATGATTCAGACCCAATTTGGAACCAAAATTAAAAGGTTCAGATTTGACAATTCCAAAGATTACTTTAATCAGATCTTATCTTCTTTCTTTCAAAAGGAGGGCATTATCCATGAGTCTTCTTGTGTCTATACTCCACAACAAAATGGCATTGCAAAGCGTAAAAATGGTCACATTCTTGCTTGTATAAGAGCTTTTCTTTTTTATAACAATGTCCCACGGTGGTTATAGGGAGAGGCAGTCCTAACTTCTGCCTTCTTGAGCAATAAAATGCCATCATATAGCCTTAGAAACAAAAGTCCTGCTGATATCCTCTCTACCTTCTACCTAAATAATCCAGTTAAGACCGGCCTACAGCCTAGAATATTTGGGTGCACATCCTTTGTTTATGTGCAGTCTCCCAGTAGAGGCAAGCTGGATCCTAGAGCCTTACGCTGTATATTTGTGGGATACTCATCCACCCAAAAAGGGTACAAAGGTTACCATCCTCCCACTAAAAAAGTCTTTATCTCGGTTGATGTCACCTTTAATGAAAGTGAGCCTTATTATTCTCATTCTCATCTTCAGGGGGAGAAATTAGTACCATTAAATTCAGAAGTTTCAGAAGATGAGAATACTACCATTTCTTTGGAAAAATTTTCCATTTACCAGCCCATTTCTCCAGCTGATACTAATCAGCCCATTTCTGCTCCAGACCAGCCCATTTCTCCATCTGATACTAATCAGCCCATTTCTGCCCCAGTCCAACCCATTTCTGATCCAGACCAGTCCTTTACAGAGTAACCTGCACTAGACCAATTCACTCCAGACTTACCTAATCTCTCAACAGGTGCATCAGACACTCATAATCCTCAACCAGCATGTGTACTTAAGAAGTTTGTCCAAGTGTACTCAAGGAGAGGAAAAGGAAATTATGCACCTCAGCATGTTCAGGATTCCATCAAGGATCCCAATCTAGAGGTAACAGGTCCTAATGATAAAATACATGAAATTTTTGAGCAACCTGTTTTATGTGACACTGTTGAGAAACCCATTGCCTTGCGAAAATGTACAAAAGAGTGTACTAAGAAATCTAGCATAATCCATGTCACTCAAAAATGTTTCCTTATCACACAAGACCTTCCTCGTTAATCTACATGGTGCCAAAATACCCAACACATGGACTGAGGCCTTAACTAATGAGAAATGGAGACAAGTTATAAACGTGGAGATGGAATCGCTAGAAAGGAACAAAACCTGGGATCTAGTGCAGTTGCCTCCAAACAAGAAAACAGTGGGTTGTAGATGGATTTATACCATCAAATATAGGGCAAATGGGTCAATTGAGAGGCACAAGGCAAGACTAGTGGCCAAAGGTTACACACAGTCATATGGAATTGATTATTTGGAGACCTTTGCTCCAGTTGTTAAGATGAATACTGTGCGAGTGTTATTGTCTTTGGCAGCAAACTTGGACTGGAATTTAGAGCAGTTTGATATCAAGAATGCCTTCTTACATGGCGACTTGGAGGAGGAGGTTTATATGGATGTGCCACAAGGTTATGGGACTGGACTTCCAGTTAGAACTGTGTGCAAGCAGAAGAAAGCACTTTATGGGCTCAAGCAGTCCTCTCGAGCCTGGTTTGGAAGGTTTACTAAGGCTATGCTCACCTTGGGTTACGTGCAAAGTCAAGTTGATCATATTCTTTTTGTTAAACATTCAGCTTCAAGGGGAGTTACAATACTATAGTCTATGTTGATGATATAATTGTGACTGGCAATGATGAAAATGAGAAACAGAGGCTAAAAAGGCATTTGGCAACTGAATTTGAGATTAAAGAGCTTGGAAAACTGAAGTACTTCTTGGGGATAGAAGTAGCTCACTCAAGAAGAGGTATTTTTATCTACCAATAAAAGTGTATTATTGATTTACTGACAGATACAGGTTTTACTAGATGTAAACCTATTGGGACACCTTGAACCCAAATACTAGATGAGGCACCTATTAGGACACCCTTGAACCCAAATACTAGATGAGGCGCCAGTGGACACTGGGATGTACCAATGACTAGTAGGCCGACTAACATACTAGTCACACACAAGGCCAGACATAGCCTTTGCTGTAAGTTTAATTAGTCAGTTCATACACATACCTAAGGAGTGCCACCAGTTTATGCACAAGCCTAAGGAGTGCCACCTTCAAGTAGTCCATCGTGTTATGAGATATTTAAAAGGAACATCAGGAAGAGGAGTGCTATTCAGCCGAGGAAATAGCATATATTTGGAAGCTTATACAGATGCAGATTATGCAGGTTCAACAGTGGACAAAAGATCAACGTCTGGATACTGCACTTTTTTGGGAGGAAATTTGATAACATGGAGAAGTAAATAACAGGGGGTTGTAGCCAGATCAAGTGCAGAAGCTAAGTTCAGGGCAATGGCACAAGGAATATGTGAGTTATTGTGGCTGAAAATTCTACTTGATGATCTGAAGGTCAGATGGGAGGAGCCTATGAAGCTATATTGTGATAATAAATCAGCTATAAGTATAGCTCACAACCTAGTCCAGCATGAGAGGACAGCATATTGAAGTTGATAAACATTTTATCAGGGAGAAGCTGGAGAGTGACCTAATTAGCACATCCTTTGTATCTAGTCAACAACAAATTGCAAACATTTTTACCAAAGGGCTGAGTGGACATCAGTTTGAAAACATTATTAGCAAGCTGGGGGTTTATAAAATCTACCTCCCAGATTGAGGGGGAGTGTTAAAATAATTAAATATTAATTTAGAATATCCTCCCTTAATTGATAGGGGAGACAGTTATTAGAGATAGTCATTATTTCAGTAACTGTAAATAGTTATTACCAAAGCAGTTATTTCTGCTTTTATTAGAGGCAGTTACCAAAGTAGTTATTTCTACTTTGGTGAACTGTGTACATTTAAAAAAGGGAATAACCCCTGTTGTATAGTGTGAATGAATGCAGTCTTACCAAAAGTTCTTTGTAGTTTACTGACAAAAAGGGAGCTAAGTCTCTTGTGAAACATACTTGGTGGATTCCTAAAGGAGCTTACTTGAATGGAAGAGTTATTGAGATGACCAACATTTTGGGACCTTTTCTTCATTTTGGTGCATTGGCTGATCACACCATTTTCAGAAGCCAGCCTGATGTTGGGTGGGTGGAATTGAATCTTTTGAATTTTTTCTTGTAGTTGTGATTGTGTTCATGGTTTTATTTGTATTTCAAGTGTAATGGCCGGGATGATACCGATGCCTAAGTGAACTTTTGTCTCCAAGCTAGAGTGTTTTTTTAATACATCAACTTGGAGGCCAGTTGTTTTATTATGATCTTCCATAATGATAAAAAATCTTATGAATAACTTAAATGATGAGCTTGTGAAAATTCTTCTCACTTTTCTTAAAAGCAGTGACACCCTTGATTATGTTCTCCAATATCTTGTTAAGGTCGTCAATAGACATTGACCAAGAGCCTTGATACAAGTTCTCTTCCCTTGGTTATTGTATTTTTAGCATTAACAGTCCAAAGTTGTATCGCTTAGCAAGCTATACTGGCTTATTGAATTGTATCTGAATCGACATACGTGCCTGGTGTATTTCTTTTGTAACGTCGTTTTAGAGTGGAACTTACAAGATCATTTATTTTTCAATTTTTCGATAGTGGGGTCTACCATTGCCAACTGAGCACCATTCTGACAACGGTGGGTCCTGTTAAAGGTAAAATTTTAAATTAAAAAAACATGTAATCAAATAAATGATAGAATCTTCACGAGGTTAAGGATTTCGTCAATTAGGAGTTGGATCTGAAATGTTTTGAAAATATTAGGATTCTTTTTAAACAATTTCAAACATTATAGTCCAACTTATATTTTGGTGGAAACCTTAAGGTTCAAAAGAGACCTTTTGCTTTCATGGAAAGGAACAAACACTCAAAATGAATACGAGGTTTTAAAGGAAATCAAAGGTAAACCTTGCTAGTCACAAGAACCATGATGTCAAATTCAATGCAAAAGGGATAGAACAACTAAGAGGTTTACTCAGAACTCTCTTAAAATCCTCTACATCTTGCTCACTAGCCCAACCCTATTGTCTATTGCCTTAGATAGAGTGCACCCTAGTTTGTTTTGGTCATTGACTATGGTACAATAGAACACATGAAACATATAGTCATGCATTTGTTTCTTATAAACCAAGTCACATCTATGATAAGATAACCATCGCAGATGGTTCTACCATCACAGCTGTTGGCAAAGAACGTGCATACATTTCCTCTTCTCTTCAATTAACTAATGTCTTACATATCCCTACCTTAACAACAAATTTGATATCCCTTTCTAAACTTAACGAAGAACTTATTTGTGTGATAATTTTCTTTAACACTCATCGTGTGCTGTTAGAGTATCCCATATTGCCTAGACATGAAAATGTTAAAGGGTTTATAAGTGGTAAGGGTCAACTATCCAAACAACTAATTCTAGTTATTTGGACAATGATTGACCCAAGCCCAATTCTTATTAGTGGACTCTACACTCTGCCCATATTAAAGATTCAATATGATCATTTAATATGTGCTTTAGGCTTGGACATCCATTCACCAACTTTAGAAAATATCAACTTATCCCTATTTCACAAAGCAACTAAAAATTGATGGCATAGATATCAATTAAAGAAGAAGAAATATCTCCAATAGCTAGTGTGGGTAAATGATTTTCATCAACAGTGTCGATCTTTAGACTTCTAAGATATTTGTTTACACTAATAAGAAAATAAAAACTTATTGTCCTCTTAAGATCTTTCCTTGACTATTGATCTTGTATAAAATGACAAGATTTTAAAACTTCTACTTTACAATTATTGTCAACCAACTGATTGACAAAAAACAAAAGTAGTGGAAGACTAGGAGAAACTAAGACATCAATTAGAGATGAAGAAATATCTCTAGTAACTATGATGGGCATATGATTTCTATCAGCATTGATATTGGTAAGAAAATGAGCATTGTTTATCAAGTAATTAAAATCTCCCCAGTCAAAATACCAAGTCGAAAGTGTAGAAAAGTTTTACCTAAGAGCCCTAATGCAGAAAGGACAGAAGTAACAATTTGTGTAATCATTTCAAGATTCATGGATTGAACAAGAGTAGTTTCAATCTGTGTTGATTGTGATACATCTACAAAACCATTAACACTAGAAGACTGTGATACATCTACAAAACCATTAACACTAGAAGAACCAACTAAGGAAATATATGTTGTTGCAACTTTCTTAGGAGAATTAGTAGAATATTCCTTAGTAACATGACCATCCTTTTGCTGTAATTGCATAATTTTCTAGGATGGTCCAAAGCATAATGACTAAATCATTTGTAATAAAAACACTGAATAATGCTTCTGCCCCTTGCTCTTGGCTTACCTTGTACTACATAAAGCATATGAATTTAGGTGGATCTTTCTTGCTTCATTGTTGTTTAAGTGCAAGCACGTTGCTCCTCACAAAACAAATCATTGAGATATGTATCTAAAGAGGGGAACATACCTCAATTAATGAGATTGGAATTGGTGCCTTCAAATTTAAACTTTAATTTCATAAGAAATTGATCTCTTTTAATAGCTTCATGAACAGATTGAAAAAAGCTAAGTCCTTTAGGAGACAACGTAGCATAAATAATATCTATATATTCAGCCCAAAGACTAAAGAAGCTAGAGCATAATTTAGAAACTGAGAGACTTCCATGTTGCTGAGTGGGTGATAGGTAAACCTCAGAGATTGTATTATTTATGTAAGATAGATTTACAGCAGTAGTGTTCCTCCTGGAAAAAGTATTCCCAGGCCTATACA
>JANZLH020000077.1:2830533-2842257 GCA_026770325.2 Erythroxylum fimbriatum
TTGTAGAGGCTCAAAGAGGTTGAGAAATTTGTGACTAGTTCTGCTGAAGATAAAAGGAAGAGTCTTGAAGAACACCTCGTCAACGATGATGGGAACTTTTTTTCAAAAAAATTTTAATTTTATTTACCGACGGAATTTTATTTCTGTCGATAAAATGATCGACTACTACCGACGGATTCCGTCGGTAAATTTACCGACTGTAAATTTAGGTCCGTCGGTAAATTTACCAACAATCATTTTAACGACGTCTTAGGCTGTCGATAATTTCCGTCGCTATTTCTACATTACCGACGGAATACAAATATTTTACGTCGGTAATGGCTGTCGGTAAACGCCCAATTTCTTGTAGTGTCTCATTAAGCGCACCATTAATAACATATTAGGTTTGCATGATGCGCTTTGCATGGATACTTGAAGTTATCATAGACACAAATTATTTACATAGGAAATATCTAACACCATAGCCAAGGTATGACAATAACATTACGTTGAAAACACACTCTAAATTATTTTTTAGAAGGACGTTTAATTGATAAATAAGTACTTTCTAAAGCCTCTCAATTTAACAGTTACATAATAGTTTTTTTTTGTTTCCTACGAGGTGTCCTAGACAGGTCTTAACTATGGGAAGACACCTTTAAGCCATCCACACCTAAACTAATCCCCGCTCGAGCCGGATAAGTCCCTTACAGGAGGCAAAATTCTGGCTCCAAGTTTTAAATGACTGCATACATAAGGGCGGTTCGAACCTGCGACCTCACTTAAATCAGGAGAGTCCCTTACCAATTCACCTGCGCCGTGAGTTCTTAATAGTTTATTTAATATGCATCAAAAGATAATAGGTAGAATCCTTTTAAAAAATCCAATCTAAATTATAGTCATGACCAATCTAAGTATTGCCCCGTAACTTCTTAGTTGCCAAATATTTATGCACTCCTATTAGTTAATGTGAACCTCGATTGACTGATCTTCTGATTGGATAGTCCACACTTCTTTATAATTAGGTCATAGTCAGGCATTGAAGATCTCAAAGGTGGTGCATTGACAACGACTGACATTTGTTTCAGAAGTTGAAGACAAATATGGCATCTATTTGCATACACGAAAACAACAATACCAAGGATAATGGATCTTGGATACCATAGTTTGAGGAGATTTTTGAGCATTCTTGGTCTTCTAAGAATCTCCAAACTCAAGAAAAAAAAACAAAGCATATGTCTCAAGTTCAATATATAGAATTTCAGCATTTAAGAGTTATGATTCTATATAGATATTTCATAACACAGACAGAATTAGGCCTATGAAAGGAAAGAAAGAACGCCTGCCAATAGATTTTACCAGCCGAACTTTTGGTTTTGAACTTCTTATGTGAATTATGATGTTAAGTTCTCAATAGAACAAAGTAAACCAAAAAAAAAAGAAAAGAAGTGAAGTTGACCATGCGAATATTTATTCACCACTGCATGTCGTCATGAAGAGTGTTAAGCGCAAAACCTTTCTGAAGCACAAGTCATGATCTAAAGGACAGGAAATGGGTTCTAAGAAGATGCTCATGATGAATGCAATATAGAACACCCGGACAAACGATGTTTTGAACAAGTTGAACATTACCATATACAGTTTACTCATAAAAACCAGTTTCGGCCGTTAGGGGAAAGAAGAAAGACAAAGCAAAAGGACAGCTTCATTAATGGTCTTGTTAATTGTTTTAATCAAATCCGCAAAACCGGCATAACACAAGGCGTAGATTTTCTGTCAATAGCTGTAGGAACGGAATTTCGGATCTTTTGTCTAATATTATAATATTTTATTTTATCCTATAAATCTCAGTCATTTATTTATGTGAATTCTGCATGCATCTCATATAAATAAATACAGGACCCGTATAAATAAATGATTGAAATTCATATAACAGAATAAAACATCGTAATATTAGTCACAGGATCCATCCTACGTTAACGTCCCTGTTTTCTTTGTATTAAGGAATCGATGGCCACAATGAAAAACTTCTTGGACAGTCAACTTTGTTATTATCGTCTCAGACTTCTCGTATCTTCAGGTAACAGTTGGGTACAGACAGTATGTACTAAACTAGCGCATAGGTATTGACAACTCAAGGCAAAATCCAATATAAATTTTCTGCTGCAATGACGAAAATTGCCAGCTGCATCTACAAATTAAATGTTGGAATATGCACTCTAAATTAACATCCTGAGGTTGCTTTCTTGGATTCACACCCATCATTCCTTTCTGACTATACCATCATTTAACTTTCTTTTACAGGTTCAACATCAATAGCAGTAGAATTTGTTTCTAGGATTTTCCTCAGTTCATCTACTGTATGAACATCTCCAAGTAAACGTGATAACATATCCCACCAAACAGATAGAATTTCACAAGCTTCCTCTCATCTGATCACATAGCTAGATTTACTCTGGAAAGATACTATTCTATTAGTGGCACGGTCCTAGCCTTGGCCTTACTATAGTGAGAGCTAAGACGGTTTTCTGACCACTTTTTCAAAACTTGGCATATCATAATCTGATATACTCTTTTAGGAAGAACAGCCACAGTGAAAATCCAGAGTGACATATTCCCAATAAGTATATCATGTCCACAGAAGCACAAAGAGTAGTGGTGATCCAAGACTCATCAAGGGATGTTTGTCCCAGCGCCATCAAATGGATAATTGGAGGTTTTTCACTTAAGCCTGGAGATGTTCTCACTCTCGTTGGAATTCTTCACCAGGTTAATAGCCCTAGTACGTTATCTCACATCGCAGGCCAAAACCTGCACAAGAAGTTGCTTTCTCTTTTTTCTTTATGTTCGTGTGTATAATATGAAATGATAATGTAGACTTGATCGACTGGTTCAAAATTAATGTTAACTAGCTAAAACCAGAACAGATAGAAAAGTATACATTCAACCATCAAAGAGTTGTCTTCATATTTCATTGTTTTTGTTATTTTAGTTGATGGTTAAAATCTTTGCAGTGGGATACAAAGTTAAGGTGGGTGTGAGTTCAATGTTTGGGGTAAACCCGAAATTCATATCAGAAGAAATTGCTAAGAAGACAAAAGAATACTCCAACAATGCAGAGATAACGAGTATTTCAAAGCTGTGTGAATCAAAGCAGGTGAGGGCAAGTAACTTCAGACCAGATATATGTGCAAATACTTTTCTTAATAGCATCATGAGAATTCATTATCTTACAGCTCCTAAATATTAGAAGATAAGTAAAATAACTATGACACTAGGTCAGAAAAACCAAACTTCATGCAGTTCTATGGGCGTCATTTTGAGAACAGAAATATGTCCATTTAGATCTTAATTTGTCACAATCTGGTTCTTAAACACATATATGAACAAGTTTCATCAACTTGGCTAGATGACCAAGATAAACATTGTAGACATAAAATCACCATAGTTGAGGAACTAGGCCACCTATCTAACTTAACTGTAAACAGGTTTACTTTTGGGTTCCTCGAAAGGAAGAAGTCGCTTTAGTTATTAGGGCGTTTGATGGGTTACAACTTTGAGTTGTTACTTACTATGGAATTTATCATCTGTTTTAGTCACATGGTTGATGAAATCACTTTCATGTTTGAATTCCTCAGATTGAGTTCCATATAAAGGTGCATGCAGGGGCTAATGCAAAGGGGGTTGCTCTAAAAGCTATAAAAAATTTGAAGGCTACTTGGGTAATACTTGACAGGTTGGTTTATATTTCAATTCTTGATCGTTTAGAGTGAATTTCAACCATAAGTTATGATCCGTTTCTGTGCCTCATATGTTAGACAAGTTTATGCTGTAGTTATATATTTCTGCATTAAAAAATTGGAGAAAATTTTAATAAAAATTTAATCTTCTGTGTATTAACAAAACTAATAGCAATACAGGTTTTGATTGAAGTTGTTGTAGTGTGTTAGAAACAATGATAAAGCTATGGTATAAGATCAATGTATTCTAATAGTAATCATT
The DNA here is from genome assembly GCA_026770325.2 of Erythroxylum fimbriatum. Taxonomy (NCBI): domain Eukaryota; kingdom Viridiplantae; phylum Streptophyta; class Magnoliopsida; order Malpighiales; family Erythroxylaceae; genus Erythroxylum; species Erythroxylum fimbriatum. Next base: position 2,834,515 of record JANZLH020000077.1, read on the forward strand.
AACTCATTCTGGCACTAATTAACAAGCTGAGAGGCAACAAAGAAGAGATAAATTCAGAAGGAGAAAACCAATGTGCAGCTTTATCCCTGCTCATGATGCAAAATTTTGCAAACAGTTACCATTATATCTAGAGTAGAGTTGTTTGGTTCTTGATTAAATCCATGAATTTTGCCGCAGGCAAATGAAGAAGGACAAGAAGTACTTCATGGAAAGGCTATCATGTGGTATATCTAGGATGAAGCGTGACAGCACTATTGAACAACTGCGAGGACCAAAAGAAATAGACAATCGAAGTACTTCCACGGAAGGAAGTACTTCCACGGAAGGAAATTCTAGGAGCAGACTCCACAGGGAAGTAAGATATGATGAGATGATACCAGGAAGCATGGATGGAATCTTTCCCCACAGTAAGCCCTTAAACTGCTGTTAGATCATTTAAAATAAATGTCATGCATTGAATTCAAACAGCATACTCAGGATAAGACAAACTACAAGTTACTAATCTTTTCATGCCAGCATTAATCAAGGGCTAATATAAGGTCTATTACATACCAGCAAATATGCAATGTGCTAATGGTAGAAAGAGTACTTCCTCAGTTATCAAGTTTCAAATTCTAGTAGAGCCAAAGGGTTAGATTATTGTGAGAATGCTTTCTAATGTACCAAAAGAATGGAGAAGAAATGAAAAGAATTTCCAGAAAAGAAGTTCTCTTGGCAGTCCAAAGGAGACTTTCCAGAAATGAAATCATTCATTTCTACCTGTGCAGAAAGTTCAATTTTAGGTGTCCTAAATTCTCTGGACTTATGGAATCATGCATACCAGTGATCTTTTAGAATATTATGCATCATGTGAAAATGCCTCAGTTTTATGTCAGAGACATTTATATCGAAGTCATACTAGATGCTTTGATTTACTCTGGCTAATGGGTGACATGCAAACACAAGGCACAAACGGCAGCATCACTTCTGTTTATTGTTAAATAGCCGTAGTCATTCTTTGACTTCCAAAATAACTGCACATGTCCACAAATGGCAAGCTGATGAAGCTAAGGTATTACTGATGCAGAACCCATAACTCCAAGCAGTTCAGGCAACGAAAAACAAGTTGAACGTGGTAAAGAAATCACCGTGGATAGTAATGCAAAATCAAATGATCAGACAGTGATGACAGCTGCTTCCACTTCAGGTCCACAAGAGGATGGAAGTACTACACATACTATAAGAGAAACACAGGAAGCACAAACCCATATATCTCCTACTGGATTTGAACAGAAGGGTCAAAAAGAAACATCCCCAGGTGAACAACAAAAACTATCTTTGAACAATGATGATTGCAGGGGGGAGAGCCCAAATGATGATGAAGTATTCCAACAATCCATTTGCTCGGTATGCAAGAATAGACGACCAAGGATCGGATGGAAGAGGGACTTCAGTTATGCAGAGCTCCATGCAGCCACAGGTGGATTTTCAGAAAAGAACTTCTTATCTGAAGGTGGTTTTGGTTCTGTGTTCAAGGGAGAGCTGAATGGGATGAAAGTTGCTGTCAAGCAACATAAAAACGCAAGCTTCCAAGGAGAGAAGGAATTCAAGTCTGAAGTTAATGTGCTTAGCAGAGCCAGACATGAGAACTTGCTCATGTTGTTAGGATCATGTTCTGAAGGAAGCCGGAGGCTGCTTGTTTATGAATTTGTCTGCTATGGTTCATTGGACCAACATATATCACGTAAGAAGTATGCCATCAATTTATTTACTTTCCATGTCCAATAATTTTCTAATCAGTGCAAAACATTATAAAGTTGATGATAAAAAGCCTAACCAAATAGTTTTATCTGCTAAAATAATGTAGAGCATAGCCGGAGGCCGCTCAGCTGGGAAAAGAGAATGAAGATAGCCATGGGAACTGCCAAAGGCCTAAAATATCTACACGAAAATAACATTATCCACAGAGATATGAGACCAAACAACATCCTTATAACCCACGATCACCACGTCTTGGTAATGATCCATATAGTTTCGCTTCCAACTCTGTTCATTTCTGAAAATTTTTGAGATTCTGGAAACCAAGATACTCATCCTGTTGGTGATCTTTGGTCCATCCCTTTTGTTCTTGTTGGATCAAATATTCCACCAAAATTCAGATCACCGCGATTGCTATATACTGTAACTGCAGTCCATTTCAGACGTGATCTAACCAAATAACATCTACAAATTAGAACATAGGGCAACACGTAGCACCTCTTAATCTTTATGCTATTTCCAGAGCTTTTGGCCACATAAGAACTATCTAACATGTTTATCTCATCAGCTCGGTGATTTTGGCCTTGCAAGGACAAATGCAGATCACACCATGGAGACAGCAGTGGTTGGGACTCTGGGATACTTGGCACCAGAGTATGCTGAATGTGGGAAAGTGTCAACCAAATCAGATGTTTATGCTTTCGGGGTGGTGTTATTACAACTGATCACTGGATTCAAGACCACAGATAAGGCACTTGAAGGGAAAAGTCTTGTCGGATGGGTGAGGATTTCAATACAATTTGCATTTTATTTTTAACAGTGAGTCTCCCGTAATAAATTTCACCGCACACAAGCCTGTCACTTCTGGCTTTGGCCTTCATACGGTTTTTGCATGTATTGTCCTGAAACATTGAGAATATTGAGTAAACTATTAATCAACATCAAAGAGGAGCGTCAACCCTGAAGAGGGCATATTCCTAGTGACTGACTAGTCCGTTGCCACCTCCAAACATTGAGAATCTTCAGCAAGTGCATGGCACTTGAACATACAATTTCTGTTTGCTTTCAGGCATTAGTGGAATTCCTGAAATATCTTCTCTCGCAGGCAAGGCCCCTATTGAAGGAAAGAAACTATCCAGACTTAATTGATCCCAGGATATTGGACTCTCATGATGTGCATCAACTATTTTGGATGGTTAGAGTGGCAGAAAAATGTCTCAGCAAGGACCCCCGTAAGAGATTAACCATGGATAAAGTAAGTCCTCTGGATCATTGCTTCAATTTGGATATTTCAACTCAAAAGCATGTGAAAAGCTAACTCTAAAGCACCTAATTAAAGTCCAATATTATATGCAGGTGGTTTATGCCTTGGATTACCTAATGGAAAACAACAAATCACAGAGTATCGGTGAGTTGTCTCCAGTACAATCCGATTCATTTAGCAGCACACGAGAGTCTTGCGAATCGATAGAAGACGACACAAGTTATACTGAAGAAAATGTATCCACAAATAGCATGGATGTGATGAATGTAAGACTCCCACCATCGCCTCCAATGCCCACCATCTCCTCAAGAAGATCATCTGCAAATTACGAACGTTCCTCCTCAAGTAGAGGTAATAACTCGGAAACTGAAGGCAGGAAAGAAGCATCATATAGTAGAAGTTCACTGCTTTATAGCGAGATGATGATTTAGGTGCGTCATGTTCATGGTCTGACTTCCGTGAGTTCTTTAGTGCCAGTCATCAACTTGTTACTCCTAATACTTCCACTGAACAGAGTTGAAAGAGCATTCTTTCACTTCATGATTTTCGAAAAGTTGTAAGCTATATCCAGTTTGCTCCCTGAACAGTTTCAAACAAGAAGAGGGCTATTTGCAGGAGCTGGATGATCAAAATTCCAATTCATGTTTGCGTTTCTATGAAGTTATAAAAGCATTTTGATTTGATCCTATACTACTACAAGAATAATAGTACGAATATAAGAAGAAAATTTAACTTTTTCCCATAGTTTGTTTTTGATGAGCATTTGAATTTTGGAAAGAATGAGATATTCATTAGCACCTGATCTTGCTTTATCCAACATTTCTCTCTTTTAGCAGAATGTTACATTGTCTAGCACATGATCATGCCTTACTCAACATTCTTCACTGGATATTTCTTATTGGATATAATGAAATATTGACTAACACGTGATTACACCTTATTCTAACATCTTTTTCTGCGAAATTTTTGAATAATTTCTTATTTTAATTCTCTTTGATTTCTTTCATATTTAGTCTAGAAGTCTTTTTAAGACAAATTATAGTTTTATATTTCTTTTAGAAGTCTTCCTAAGATAAATTCATCTTAAGATGGATTAGCGTTTGTGTAAACCTATTTAAATAACTTTTGTGAGAGATTAACATAACTCTCTATCAATAAAATTTATTTTCTCTTTGAGAAATTTATTCTACAATTCTTCGATTGGAATTGTGTTTATGGATCTTTTTTCGCTACGTCAGGTGGTATCAAAGCTTTGAATCTTACAAAACTTGTTCTTTCTGAAAATGAAAAATAATCTTAATGATGAAATTCAAGGATTACTCGATGTTTGGAGAATAATCAAAGAACATAGGACAACTATTCGCAATATTGAACAATAGTTGGCTACAATCAGGGACGTAGCCAGACACTGCATATAAGGGGGCCCAAAATTTTTTTTTAAAATCTTGGGGGGCCCAAACCCCAAATAACAATATTTTTATATAGAAAAAAAATTAAAAATTAAAAAAATTTAACTTTTTTTAAAATTTTGGAGGGGCCCAATGCCCCATTGGACCCCCCTAGCTACGTCCCTGGCTACAATTATGGGACAACTGTAGATATTAATTCAAGGTGACAATAACCAAAGATCTAGGGAAATAACTAATAGGGAAGTTACCCTTCATGACCTCAAATTCTAACACCTTTTATGAGAACTGATGGTTCCAACGATGATGAGGAAACCAGCCTAAGAGGAGATTATCATAGACTGAATGGGAAAGATTGTGAATACCCCGAGGGAGAAGAAGATGGCTTTGTTGGAGTTATTAGGAGATTAGTGATTTCTAAAATGGAGCATAAAGATTACAATGAGACTAATTGATTCACACTAGAGGCATGGTATAAAGAAATCTTTGTGAGTTATCATTAATGGCGGTAGCCAAGAGACTATCATTAATAAATCGGTGGTCCAAAAGCTAAAGTTACTGATCGAGTCTCATCCTGAACCCTACAGTATCGTATGGATTACTGTCGTTTGTGATATCTGCATCATGGAAAGGTGTAAGGTGTCACTCTCTATTGGTGAATACTCAAATGAACATTAATATAATGTTATTGATATGGATGTATGCCAAATTTTTTTAGGTAGATTATGGCAATATGATGTTGATACATATCACTCGGGAAGGGAGAATATTTATTGATTTGTGAATAATGGTGTGAAGTATAAGTTAGTACCCGTAGGTGAAAAGAGAGTGGTGAAACCTAATGGGATAAAGAAGCTATTGTTAGATTTAGAAAATAATAGGGGAAGTTTTATAAGTGAGATGAAAGAAATGAGGAAGGTACATTTGTTAATAGCGAAAGGGGAAAAAGTGGATCAAAAGAGAAAAGATGAGATTCCTTAAAAGTGCAACAAATTTTAGAAGAATTTGGTAATGTAATACCCGATGACCTACCTAATGGATTACCTAGATGTCGAACACCACATTGATTTGGTTCCTAGGGCTAGTTTACCTAATTTACCTCACTATCATATGAGTCTAAAAGAGAATGAGATCTTGATGGAAAAAGTAAATGAGTTGATTATTAGAGAGAGTATGAGCTCATGTGGCGGTTCCTTCTTTACTTACACCTAAGAAAAATGGTATTTAAACGATGTGTGTGGATAATCGAGCCATTAGTAAGATTATGATTCGGTATAAATTTTGTATTACAAGGTTTGATGATATGTTATATGTTATTTCAATTAAGTGGGGAAGTGATCTTTTCTAAGATTGATCTCAAGAGTGATTACTATTAAATTCCAATTAGGATTGGGTAAAGTGGAAAACTGCGTTTAAGACTAGAGATGGGTAATGTCAATGGTTATTGTTGCCTTTTGGGTTAACCAATGCTCCTAGCATTTTTAGGATGTTGATGAATCAAATGATTAAGCTTCTTTTAGGTAAGTTTAGTAATTGTGTACTTTGATGATATGCTTATCTATAGTACAAGTAAAAAGAGGAGCACTTAGATCACTTATGCAGTGTGTTTGGTGTCTTAAAGGAAATCAAAATCAATTGAGAATGAAGATGCATGCTACATGGTCAACTTTATTGACAAGTTCCCATATAAATGGATGCAAAAAAAGATAAAGAATGACGTGGTTATTAATGCATTAAGTAGAAGGGTGGCTATAGTGAAGACGTTGAGTATGGAGGTTGATGGTCTTGAGTATTTAAAGGAGTTATATGAGAGTGATGGAGATTTTAGATAGATATGGGACTAGTATTTTGTGAAAAAGTCTTATAATGATTTTCGTATACATTATGGTTTTTTAATGAAAGGAAATCAACTTTATCTTCTAAGAACTTCACTCAGGGAGAACGTAATTAGAGAATTGCATTAGGGAAGCTTAGCTAGTCACCTTGATAGAGACAAGACTTTTGAAGAGGTGAGAAAGAGATACTATTGGCCAAAGATGAGGAGAGACATTGCTTCTATTGTCGAAAGGTGCCAAGTTTGCCAAGCTTATAAGGGGCATGCTTCAAACGTTAGTTTATACATACCGTTGCTAGTTCCTAATGTTATTTAGGAGGATTTATCTATAGATTTCATGTTGGGACTTCTAAGAATACAAAGAGGTATGAATTATATCTTTATGGTTGCGGACCGGTTTTTTAAAATAGTACATTTTATCCCTTAAAAGAAAATGGCAAATGCTACAGCGGTTGCCAAGCTATTCTTTAGAGAAGTGGTGCTACTTCATGATGTTCCTAAATCCTTTACTTTTGATCATGAAACTAAGTTTTTAAGTCACTTTTAGAGGACCTTATCGAGGGTTATTTAATTCATCTCTTAAGTATAGTCGTATTACACACCTACAAGTCGATGGTTAGACAATGGTGGTGAATAGGAATTTGGATCACTTGTAAGATGCATATGTCGTGACAAATCAAAAAATTAAGATTTCTTGATTACACAAGTTGAATTTTCCTACAACAATGTAGTCTATAATGTCATTGGTTGATCGCCATTTTTTATGGTTTACTCCAAAGTAATCAATCATGCTTTTTGTCTTGTTAAATTACCTCAATCTTCTAAAGTTTCTCCTAGTGCTATAAAGTTAGTGAAAAAGGCACAAGAGATTTAAGTGGAGGTGAACAAAAAGTTTAAAAGAGTTAATAAGAAGTACAAGCCTAATGTTGATTGACATAGGAGAGCTCAAGTGTTTAATGTTGGAGATAAAGTTAAGGTTTTCTTAAGCAAGAATTAAAGGGAAAATCAACGACGATGCCTATATTGTTGAACTACCTCTATAGATAGGAAATATCTCTACAACTTTCAATATTGTTAATCTCTCGCTTCAGTTTCATAATACAAAGCTTGGATATGCTGACAATAACTCGAGGTTTAGTTTTTTGATAAGTGAGGGTGAATGATGAAGCATTTAAATTCTTGGATAGAATGAAATATTCACTAGCACATGATCCCGTCTTATCCAACATTCCTTATTACATTTCTTTCTCTTTGGTTAAAGTTTTATATGGACTTATACGTTATCACACCTTATCCAACATTCTTTTCTGAATTTCTTTCTAATTGGGCGTAATGGAATATTAACTAGAATGTGATCACGTCTTATCCAACATCCTTCTCTGCGAGATTTTTAAATAATTTCCTATTTTATTTTATTTGTTTCTTATAAAGAACCAAGGTATAAAGAGGATTTTCTGATTGATATATAACTGTAAACAAGGTTTGAATTTATACAAGTATTT
>JANZLH020000077.1:2853313-2867520 GCA_026770325.2 Erythroxylum fimbriatum
ATTAAAAATAAAATAAAAGGGTACATTTAATGACAATGTTACAATGCAATCAAGACATATTTAGTGAAAGTAAAGAATATGAGGCCTGGGAATAAGTTTACATGTTTTAGGTAGAAGAGAACTTGCGAAAGAGAAAGATTGGCTCCTCCGAGCTCAACGAAGGTAAGATACTCATTTTGGCAGGAGCACCATTTCCACCTCTACCAATTCCAACGAAATGTTTGCTATCATTTCCACTCAAACACGTGGAGGAGACTGCTCACAGTTTCGCTAATTGCAGAGGCAAACCTACTCTCGGTTCTACTGTACAAAACTAAGAAATCAAGAGTGTTAAATGCCACGTAATTTGCTAATTAAGAACTGACAGCAGTCTAAACCGGAAATAATGGTCTGAGACTTAAAGAAAAAGGATATATATGCTTGAGCAAGTCCAACCTTTTGAAGATTTGACTTTTCTCTCCCAGACTGATTCAATGCAATTTCAGAGAGTTCATCATTGGCGTCAAACAGTCCATTCTCAATTTCAAAGAGTTCATCTGCAGAGTTCATCCGCGGTTTCAAAGAGTTCTCTCTCATCATTTTCTGGAACTATAGCATCGTCGATGTCTTTTGTCATCCCATAGGCATTTTCATTAGCATCATCTTGATCATCATCATCACCTTGCACATAACCCCCATCTTCATCATCATCATCTTGCATATACAGTGGAGTTATTCCACATTTTTGTATTTGACCATACCCCGGAATAAAGAACCTGAATGAGGCCATATTGATGCAATGAAGACGGAATAATTTCCGTCTTTCAGATATCCAAACATTAAAGTCATTCAAGCCCCAAACTAACACGTGTTGTTGCATTAGAGGATAGTATGGTAGACCGGTCAGGTTATAGTTGGTTTGATATGTAAACCGAATGGTAGGATTGTACTTTCCTTCAAAGTGGCATTCAAATTCAACATCCTTATTAGACATGAGAATAAGACGAGAGTCAGAAACAACGCAAAATGCCAATCCGAAGGATCTGCGGTTAAAGAACCAATTTGAAGCAAGCTCTATTCTAATGATATCTCCTATAGCTTTATGCCAGAACCACTTTGGAATTCTGCTTCCTGGATAACGTAAGCAAACATCCTGCGTATGCACCACAAAAAGAAGTAATGTATATACGTGATGAAAAATTTAACATTATTATTTAGAAGGAAAAAATTGTAACTATTCAAAGAGAAACATTGCATACCTTTGGCCTACTTCTCAACATCTTCTTCGCCATAGCCTCACATTCCTCTTTTTCCAATTTCAAGCAGTCGCTAAAGTCCATCTTGCTGCCATTAAAGATTGGTTGTTTGAAGGCCAACAATGTCTCGAGAGATTCGCAATGAACAGCAGTTAATCGACATAGACTGGTGGGAAGTTGTGGTAAGGATCGAAGCTTTGGACAATCATCTAATCGGAGAGATTCCAAAAGAGAAAGGTGTTTAATACTGGAAGGGATCTCCTCAAAATTATTTGATCTCAAGTCAAGCTTCTTCAAATAGTATAAAGAACCAAGGTCATTTGGTAATTCCCTTCTACAACTGGCCGCTAGATCCAGATCATAATAATACGGTAAGTCAACCAAATAAGATACGAATTCAGAAACATCTGTCGTGTCAAAGTATTTTGGATCGGACCAAAAACAACGGAAGATATCGAAAGAGAGAGAATCTAAATCCTCAAAATCCAAAAGGTAGTGTGGCCTTTTTCGCTGTTTACACGCAGTGCTGAACCCAAAGTCACCAATTCTTCTCACGAGATTACTAAAGCTTTCAGGAAAACAGGCAAGATTGAGACAATTTTGCAAACACAAGGATTCCAACCTTTTCATATTGGCCATGGGGGATGGTATCGCTTTTAAGCCTGAAAATGATAAATTAACTATCCTTAGATTGTACATGGGCTCCAAGATCTTGGGAAATTTCTCTAAGCTTACGCAACCTTCTAGATCAAGTTTCTGAAGAGCTTGTAACTTGCAAATGTTACTTGGAAGACTTTCAAGGTTTTTACAGAACTTCATATTCAACTCTTGCAATCTACCGAGGCCTTTAATTGAAGATGAATGTACTCCTGTTATTGCTGTACCTCCCACATATAATCTTCTTAAGTTTGTTGAAATTTCTGGAAATATCTTCATATTTGAACATCCCGTGAGATTAAGAATTTCAAGATATTGCAAATCAACATTATTTGGAAAACTCTTCAGATTTTGGCAATATCTCATGTCTAGGTTTGTAATCTTGCTGAAGAACTGGCAAGAACACGAAGGAACCTTATTGCCAATGCCAAAAGGCAACTTACCAAAAACAATATCTGCGTCATGAGACATGAGAGGAGACTCAATTAGGGATTGTGCAGCCACTTTTAGCTTGCCTCTATCCTGCACAAGTAGTAGGACATAATTGTATATCCATATTGCAGTCTTTCTTTCAAATAGAAAACTATTAAGCATATATAAATAATATGTACGTACCTTCACTTCTTTCAATATCTGCTTAATATTACTCCCAGGAAGATGAAGCACAACAAGTTTTTTTGCATCAAAATTAGTCGGCAAAGACTCCAACCAGTATTTATCCCAATAAAGATATCTTAACCCACTAGGTAGAAAATGGAGACCTCTAGTGAGATGCAATTTACTTCCTTTGCCACAAGAAGTATAAACCTTTAAGAATTTTAGATTGGGCATTCTCATGAAAACATTCGGATCTAATACTATGTCTCCAATTTGAGACATGTTGAGACTTATACTTTCAATTTCAATTGCTTCAGCTCCCTAACAATAATGATAAAAAAGAAATATAATTAACAAGAAATGAATATATATAAAAGAATTACTTTATAATATTTTATCTATATAATTTTATGCTTTAAATCTTACTTCATTTTCTTCAAACACAAGTCGTATTTCTTCAGCATCCCATAATCTGCTGCGGCATCTAGAATCTTTTGATTCTTCACGAACAATTTGTCTACCCATGTCTTGTAACAGATCATGCATGTCTAATTTATCATCATATATAGAAATATTCACCAGAGATTTGTCAACAAGAACGCTTACTCCGACATCTGCTGAGAGTCCACAACTGCTAAATACTCTTTTTGCCTCGTCTATATTCTCACCTTTAAAGAAACATGCAATATGAAGAAAGATAGCCTTCTCTTCTCTATCTAATCCATCATAACTAAGTTTCAGCACATCATGGATCTTCTCGTTAGAGCAATTTGATAATTTCGTCAATGCTTCTTTCCATAGCTCCACCCCGTTTCCACAAACATAGGAGCCCAAAACTTTGATAGCTAAAGGGTTACCTCTGGCATAATTGACAAACGAATCTATCAACGGAATATGATCTTGCGAAGGTTGCTTTTCCTTAAAGGCATTCCTCACGAAAAGTTGATGAGATTTAGCGTGAGATGATGCTTTAACTTCGTATATATTGTCGGTGATTCCTTTGAATACTTGCTTATCTCTACTCGTTATGATGATATTACTTCCTGCACCAAACCAGCATTGATTTCCACCTAAAGTCTCCAACTGTGATCGATCACTGACATCATCTAAAACAACGAACACCCTTTTGCTTTTCAACCTTTCCACGAAAAAGAGTCCAGGACCGACGATTGTCGTATAAATTTTCACGTCTCTTTCCTCCAATAGTTCCGAAATAAGCTGCTCTAACAACTTCTGTATGTCTCCCTTCTCCAATGCTTCTCTAACATTTCTAACAAAACAACGGCCTTCAAATTGACCAGAAACCTGATCAAAAATCGTTTCAGCAATAGTTGTTTTGCCGATACCACCCATACCCCAAACTCCTAAAACGCGAACATCTGATGATCCAGTAGCTAGTAATTTTTTCACTCGACTAATCTTTGAATCCAAGCCCACGAAGTCCTCTAAACTGCAGGGATAGAGATGTTTCAATTTGTCTGAAACGTCTCTGACAATTTGATCAATCAGTTTATTATCTTCCCTGAAAGATTGAAAATTTATATTGAAAGAATCAGAAAATCGTCATCCTTGTTCCATACGAGGATAAAAACACAGACCGTTACCTGATGGCATCGGAACCCCACCCAGATATGTTGGCTGCTTTGGTTAACGCATCCTTCTACTCCGGGATCTTTTTATTATTCCTGGGGTTCTTACCGTGTTTTTCAAATGATTTTTTAAAACTCCCAGTTTGTTTCCGGACGTCAGATGGATTAACACGATAGAACACAGGTATAACAATCTGATTACGGGTCTCGTGGCATTCAATGATCTTCAAAAGTTCCTCCAAACACCAGCTGGAAGACGCATATTTTCGAGAGAAAATAATGATAGCAACTTTCGAGTCGTGTTTAGCTTGAAGAAGCGCAGTGTTGATTTTCTCCCCTCGTCGAAGTTGATTGTCCACAAAAGTGTTGAGGCCTTTACGGCAAAGAGCATCGTAAAGATGACAAACGAAGTTATAACGAGTGTCTTCACCTCTGAAGCTGATAAATGCATGGTGTTTCCACTTCTGGGTGGCCATGGGAGTGAAAGAATCAATTGAAAAAGAAATCGGTGAAGGTGAAGCACAGTAAGTTGCAAACAACAGAAGTAAACACTAGATGAGTTTGGGTTGGTGTGCTTGAAAACATGTCATTTGGGGGCAGCTGTCTAGAAAATATCTGGAGTTACGCTGGCGACTTTTAGTTTTATCGCATTTTTGGCTTAAAAAAATATTGCACGCGTCAGATGATAGCCTTCTGTTTTTTCCATACGTGTTGCCTTGTCATTGGCAGACAAAGATTTCCATTTCATCACTCTCGTCAACCTATAATCCACCATACATCGCTTGAAGTGAGATGACCGGTTGTTCCTTTCCAACAGCGAACATCACTACTTGTCTTCTTCTCCATAAGTTCTTCCGCGATAGATTCCATTGCTTGCATTTGCATTTATGTAAAAGGAACATATTTATTGTCGCACAAAAATAGATACTTTTGACCTTTCACCTTCAAACTCCAGTAACGTACTACTCAATTGTGTTTTGTGTTAATGGTAACTTTGGTGTTGGGATGGTTTTGAAGTAACATGAGAGCTGAAATGGGGTGGTTTAAAGGCTTAGCGGTTGGTAATCTATTGGATGAGTGTAAATAGAGGCAATTGCCTCTTGTCTTTTGGGGAAGACATAGGCTTTGGGGTTCAACAATTTTACAGGTAACTCAGTTTTGGTTTCAATCCTTTCAAAAAGAAACAAAGTATGATTATGAAATTTAAATTTTAAAATTTCTTACAATACCTATCAAATAAGGTACAATACTCCATAACCGTTCCAATTCGCTACAAACCTTTGAAATCATCAAATGCCCCTTTTACTGAATCTCTACCATAGAGCAACAATGTATTCAACCTCTGAGTGTACAACTACTCACACTTTCTCCTCAGGGAGGAATCAACCAAAAAACTTTGTTTTTGCCCTTACTGGTACTTTGCAAGAATGGTGGCAAAGTATATCTGATTATCAACGACTTCAGTTAATCTATTCAGTACTATTAGGAACGATTTGTATACCGTTGTATGTAATTATCTTTGCCTTATTCAGTATGTTTAGACTATTCTTTTACATATAGATAGCGTTGTATCAGCCTTAGTTTGAGGAGTAGATAACTGTTGTAAAACTGCATAAATACCTTGTGTATTTCGAATGATCAATACAATCCTATTCACCAATCTGTCTTCATTATTTTACAAGTACGCATCAACTTTTTAAGTTCCTGTGAAGACAACTCCTTCGAGATCGAGATGATAATAGTCTGATCATTAGATGTTATTGATTGCTTGAACCATCGAAAGAAGGAAATTTTCCTTTTAATATAGTGCGTAGGGATCATATAGTGATGCATCTCTGGATTAACAATCGGAATTGTCATCGAATATTTACTTATTCTCGTACCATGTGCAATAGGAGACCGAGGTTAAGATTGAAGCTACTGCATGAAAACATTCTGTTGGAACGTCTCTTGAAGCTCATTCATCTTCTGACCTTGCTTTAGCTGCATCTCCTGAAACATAGATTCAGCTTCCTTCACCTTTGTTTCCATTACTTTCATTTGATTGCAAAGTAATTCTTCAACTCTTTTTTTAGTTGAAGGGCAAGAAGAAAGAGACATGAGAGGAGAGACAAAATTTGTTAATAAACTTAATGGCGATTCTTGTGATGATCATAATTAAAATTGATTAAATTAACTCCACATATTATAAACTTTTTGTAAATGGTCATGATAACCATAAAATTTGGTATCAATAATGAATCCAAACAAATAATATCTGAGCATTCTCTAATCACAAACTTGGCCTCAACTCTCTGTTGGCACTTTATCCCGTAACAATATTCATATGCCTCAACCCAAGGAGTAATCGTGACTTTGAACAAGAAAGACATTTGCATGATATTTTTCTTTCTAAAAGAAAAGTCAAATAGTTCAACTCCAGAGTGCAAGATCCGGGAACTGAAAGCTCGTCCTGCCTCCTGAAGAATGTTTTATCTTTTTCAAAATCTTAATATCAAACCTCAAGACTCCCTCCACACCCAAAGAAAGAAAGAAGGAATGAATGAAGATAGTGAAAAACAAATGAAAACCATCAAACAACTAAAGGCTGTTAGTTCGAATTCATATTTGTTCAACAACATTAAGAAAAGAAACATAAAGCATTTTAATGTTCTTCCTTGAGTTCGATGCTCACATACAAACATTCACGATGGGGTAAGGTAAAAGCCAACATATAAAGTAAATTTGCCAAAAGCTTAGGATGCCAGTCTCACCTAGCCCGCATTTCTGATCCAACAGAAAAACAGACCCACATCTCGCTAGTAAATTGAACAAGCAACACATGAATGAAGCAACAGAAAAAAAATTTGTACTTGATAAGTGGTTGATATTCAAGGGAGCTCAGTCATTTGACAAACAGCAGGCATATTATTCCATGAACAAGAACCGAGCCCCCATCCTTGATTTGATGTAGAAGCTCCAGAAGCCATCTGTTTATAGTCATTGCTCAAATCATCCCCAAGAAGAGTTACTATAGCATCAGTCATGGTCACTTGGTCCTTAATGTGAACGGAACTCTGCTCAAACCATTCTGAAGTAAGAAGTCCATCAGGGTCAGAAATATCCAACTGACCATTGGTTTCTTTTTCTCTATCTGGGGTCCGAATTTCAACTGGTTCTGATTTTATATAATACCCTACAGAAGACTCAAGCTTAAGATAATCAACTCCAATTCCAGTCCAGGTAATGCATGCACAATCAAGCCTGGTTATGAACAACTAGCAGTGGAACTTTATGCAAGCAACTCCTAGACTAGATTTCCTAGGATACATCCAGTATAAATAGATAGCAAAACACACATATCAAGTAGAAAGCCATAAAGAGGTGTACTGTCTCTCTAAAATTGTTAAAAGTTCAGGAAATATGCCTTTATCAATTTGGAGATAGAGATTTTCTGAAATGCTTCATACACAAACAAAAAGAATCAACCCTGACAAGTCTTATGAGGGATAAGCTCACCTGTGAAGGTCTCACCAGGCGGATGTTCATCCAGAGAACTTCCACTGGCACTGATTGGAGTACATTCATTGAAAAGGGAAGATGACGTGTGACCCAATGGAGAAAGGGTGTCTCCATAATCTTCCCATTCTGTCTCACCAACATTCAGGGCCGAACTGTCAGCAATATCACCAGGAGTAACAGAAGATGAATTTGAACTCTTGTCTGATGATTGATTCTTTCCACTGTTGAGATTTTTTGCCTCATGGAGTAAAGCATCTAACAGCCCACTGTTGCGTGGTGATGGACAATTGGACTCAACTAATCCAGCAGGTGGAGACTGGATAAAAGTATCAACAGATTCAAGCAAAGGATGTGGGGAAGATGTCCCCCAGCTACCTAAATCAGTTTCTGGATATTGGAGTGAAGGGAGCTCCAACTTCATAGCCCCAGGCTTAGAAGCGGAGAGTTCGTGACCAGAAAGGCAAAGGCCATCTGGATTCTCATTGAATGATTCTGAATTTTTTACAGTAGGATCAGGACCAAATGGAAAAGACAAACTGCAAGAACGAGAGACCCTATCACAAGTGCCCTCCTGAAACTGGTCAAATGAAGGGAACTCACTTTTCACATTGCTACCGTAACTAGGTAATAAGGTCACTGTTTCTCGAAGACGCTTTTGACGATGAGTTGTAGGTGACAAGAAACTACCATACTGAGAAGAACCAAGGCCTTTCATAAGCATACTGCTCACAGCAGTATCAGGTAGTTCAGCTGCATAAGGTATGATGCCTTGCTTGGACTTTAGACTGTCAAAAATGACATCAGGTATATCATAATTACTGGTCTGCAAGAGGTCACAATGACCTTGATCTCCAGCATCTATTTCACTAAAGTTCAGGCCTTGCTGATTTTCATGCATTGCTTGAAAAGATACTTCAGGCGGGTACAACGGGAGGCCAGCCCGTTGGCGTCTCTTAATTCGGGTATTCCAGTAATTCTTTATCTCATTGTCTGTACGACCAGGCAACTGAGAAGAGTAGAAGAAGAAAGAAAACAAAGCTTGAGATGTGGCAAACAATCGTCTTCCAGGAAACAAACTCAAAAATAGTAAAGCAATTTCACAAGCAAAACAGGATGACTCTTATCTTTATGACATTGAAATAAGTTTATGCCAAAAATGCAATACAATGTTTTCCACGTCATCCTGAAAATTTTGTTCTCTTTCATTTTTCCACTTATTTCATATAATAAGCTCTTAACACAAAGTTGAGGCTTTAAGAAAATAGTCCCGACTGCATTCTTAATATAAGCAGTACAAAGTGGAAAAGTTAAGATAATTTAGCTTGGGATGCTTTCAGTGACTGGTTCTTTCAGATTACTAAGTACAACTGGATGGTTTGCCAAGCACCTTCCATTACGGCAAATCAAAATTCCACACAACAAATTCTCTACTCCTTTTAATGGCATGGTTTTGCTATTAACTACAGTTTAACTGTCCCGATTTCATCCTTTATTTCAACTTATTTTGGAGAGGTGCAGATAGCATAACAATTTCACATTAAAATTGTTGCACTAGCACGTACAGTATATTTTAGAGGGAAACAGAGATTTCTAAATCATGTAAGGCTCTCAAGCACATTGAAACAATTTTAATTTGTGATCATGGTCCCTACTTTTAACATATTTCAACAAAAATATAAAACCCAACAAAAGAGTAGATTATTCTAAGTGCTAACTATATCCAAAAAAATAAATTAGACTCACATGTGCAGCCATGCGTGCCCATTTGTTTCCCATTTTTGCATGGAGTTCTATGATTAGCTGCTCTTCCTCTTGAGTAAATGCCCCTTTCTTTAAGTTAGGCCTGAGGTGGTTGGCCCATCGCAACCTACAGCTTTTGCCACAGCGGGAAAGACCTGAGTGCTTCTGCACAGCATTCCAGTTCCCTTCACCATGCTTTTTTACGTACTCTATCAAAATTGCATCTTCAGCTGTTGTCCAAGGTCCTTTCTTCAGAACAACTCCTCCATTCGCACTTCCACCACAGTCACCTTTCTCGGTCAATGGTGACTCAATTGGATCCTCAGAAATCACTGTATCTTCCCCATCACTTATCAAGCGAGTCATCTCCTTGTCACAAGGCCAATTCCTACCAATCAGTTCATTACCATGGAATAGAGAAATGAGAACCTAAAAATATTGAAGGAGAGGAAAAATGAAGTTGCACAAAGACAAACAACAGTAAGAATTCTTTGTTTTCCAACAGAATATTATAGGCATGACTAACTAATACTCAAACGGAAAAGGCAAATCTAAAAAGAAAATCAAAAGAATCAAAACAAAAATAAAGCATGGAACTAAACAAACTACATTGGATAGCTTCAGCTATATGAAGCATATAATACGGAATACATTTCACATGCTGAAAAATCATACAGTTAATAGCTAACTTATTGCTAAATCAAACACATCCTGAATATGGACAAACCAATAAAAGGCACAGTTCTTATAAACACAGAAGAAAACAAAATTCATAGAAAATATATTCCAAAAAGCTCTCCAAGCTGGAAAAAAAATACTATAAATAGAATAATGGAATCGGGAAGTGAGTAAACACTCCTTATTAAATTGAAACTGAAAACTTTCCACTTTATAAGAGAAAGGAAGTAGATCTAACACAGGCTTCTATATACTTTGAAATACTATTTAAAGGGATAGAAATATATCAATTACGTGCAATATAATTTGTTCGCCAGCCAATAGCCCACAAAAGGATTGGTGTCATTTATTGCAAGGTATCCCACATTAACGACTACACATGCCTCTATTAAACAATAACGTTTCGTTTTCAGTCATTCACATCCGGACAGATATTACAATACAATTCCAACAAAAGCATACAAAAACACCCAAAGAAGGCATAGAGAGAAAGGCTCTAGCAAAGAGCTAAAATACCTGAACCGGGCCAAGATGAGCAACACACAAAAGCTAAACGCCTATAACTTTTGATTCACCAAACTTCAGAGTTGAGATTGAATATGCTGGCTGAATGAACTCAGAGCTGATAAAAGGGTAAAAAAGGAATACCTGAAACAAACAAAAAAAATAGTAAAAACTATTAAAACACCATGAATTGTACAATTCAACAGAAAAAAAAAATTAAGCAACCAGAGTTATCACAATTCATTAGTAGATTCACAAAACCGATCCCTAATTTTCCCAAATAACAAGGGAGCCCACTTTAAGCTTAACCAGCTCATAGTCAATTAATTACCTATCTCGATCCATCTTAACAGAAACCTTAAGCATCAAAATTGCCCAAAAGACAACAAAATAACAGAAATGAGAAAGACCCTAACCGTAATTTGTGAAAGAGCACAAACAAGATCTGACCATAGAAAGCGCAGAACATTGGAAACGGATCTACAGAATCCAATTTCACACCCAAACACACCTCAGAGAAAAACCCAAAACGCAAAAAGACGAAATTGATATCGCAGAGAAGGAGCGGGTGTTGGGAGCGAGTAAAAGCAAGAAAATTGACGAGCTCTTTACAATGGAAGATTGGTGTTTGCATACAGGGAAAGAAAATGGAAAACAGAAAAGACTTTTAGATCACACACACACACACACACACACGCAAACAAACAGAGAGAAAAGAGAGAAAATGTGAGTGAGCTGAGAAATGGCAAGTGGAGAGGGAGATTAGGAGAAAGAAAGGAGGAGAGAGTTACATCTTTTTCTTTATTTAATTAATTTCTACTAATTATTCTTCACTACTAATACTTAATTACTAGTTTAGTTCTCATAATTGCATTTAAGAGGTTTCAACACTTGTAATTAAGAACACTTATTTCCCAATTATGGAAACCAAACAAGTGCTAGAACAACTCTTTTTTAAGACTATGAGATAATAATAAAGCAGTACGAAGGAGGGAGGAAGCTGACTTGATCAACCAAAACCCTCACTCTTGACTTGTTCCCTAGCCTTTGCTGTGCTTCCGTCCACCTAAACATATACATATATATGTATATATATATATATATATATATATAGTCCATTTGTATACCTTCTAAATAATGAGAGGGTAAGAAGGAGAGGGGGAAAAGACTCGTTAATGGGAAGACATTACATATTCTCAATTCTCTGTATTTAGGATGTCAATAGATTGGGCTATATTTTTTATAAAAAAGAGGTCAAAAATAATGTCATTTTTAAGATTACGTTCGGATCATAAGCCAAGTTGGGTCGGCCATCGCTAACCCGTGGCCTGATGGAGCCGTCAAATTGAACAAGATAGGCACAGAGTAATTGTTCCTATCTGTGTCTACCATATTTCATGAGCATTTGTCCATTCAGTAAATAGAACCAAGAGAAATTTGATAAATGAATATTCATAGAATAGGATAGGCATAGCGTAACAAAAATTAGTGGTCTGAATCTCTCATTAATTTAATATTAACAACAACTCAGTATAATTTTGCATTGTTATTTAAGTTTTTAAAAAGATTAAATTATTAAAAATACTATAATATTAAAAATTGAAACAAAAATTGTATTTTTATAAAAATAATTTAAGAAAAAGATAAAATTTATAAAATTTTTATATTTTATTTTCTAGGGAAAAAATCATTTTAGAAAGTCTTTCTATTCTAGGAGGTTTATGGGATTGGGAATAATTGAGGAAGGGTACTAGGGTAGGGCTGGTGAGGGAAATGGTCCAAGTGCATAAATCATAATAGTTTTATGAGGGAGTTGAAGTACGATGGGACCCACTAGAATGCATGTGATGTGATAGGGAATTTCAGGGTGAAAGAAGAAGCGTGCAGTGCACGCCATTAGGTAAGGAGGTGGGTTTGTCGTGATGAGCTATTAGGATTTTCTGATTGGGTCTTGCAGGTTTTTATCATTTCTTTTTGTTATATTAAGTAAATAATTATATAACAATTTCGGTATCATTTATTACTCTTAGAAAACATATTCCAGCCATGTAATTAGATATTTCATTTTATCATAATTAATATATAAAATATTTTTAGGATGACAATTTTTGGCTCATAAATTTAAATTTAGTTGTTTTAACGGGCCGGTTCATGAGTTAAGTCTAAGCATAGATTGACTTGAGGCCTAATTATTATTATTTTTTTGATATTCTTGAGGCCTAATTATTATAAGCAAAATAACATCGTTTTATTTAAAAAAATTAAGTCTCGAGTAAGTCTAAATTTGAACAACTCAGATTCGGACTCAATTAAAAAATAAATTATTTTAATTTTTAATTTTTAAAAAATTATTTTAAAAAAATTAATGTTACCAATCTATTACCATCCTTAAATATATTTGGGAAGATAAAGGATAATTTTATTAACTTTCTTAATAAACATATACGTGTCATATCTTGAAGAGCATAAATCAAGTCTTTATAACGACCAAAAAAATGTATTAAATTAAGATTATCACGAGAAGTTTTAACCTAAATTTAATACAGTATGAAAGAAAAAGAATAATACAACGTTATACAGTTGCATGCATTTGGTGAACCATTCATGGGGATGCTCCAAACAACATTATATAATTGCATACATTTGGTGAACCATTGATGGGGATACCCCAAACTTGTCCTTACTAATTTAAAGGTTTTAAGTTTGAATTATAATTAAGAAATTGATGATTAATTAAGAATAAAGACACTATTTAACCTATAAAAATTAGGAATGACTAATTCTAAAGTATTTAACTTTTTAGAATTTTTTCAATTTAGTGCTCAAGTTTTTAAAATTTTTAATTTAGTTTTGAATATCGAGTACCATTTTGAGATTTTAGATACCGTAGCGAATAAGATCACAGTAGATAGACATTAGCTGTAAAAGAGAAAGACATCTAAAGATAGAGATCTTCATAGATATGTATGTAATATTCCTAGATAAATGAAATCTCTTATCTTATTAATTGTGATGTAAATAAATCCTACAGTCATATTCAAATTATATCTTATTGGATAATGAGATATAATCTGATTAGAATCTAGCTAGTTGAGTTCAGTTAGGATTATAACTTAGCTATCAAGCCAGTGGTGCCTATAAATAGCTCATTTGTAAATTTTTATTGAGTTTAGTGAGTTTATTTGTTAATTGTCCTGTAGTTTTTCCTTCTACATTAGAGAAATTTTCACGTTAAATCTTAGTTTATTTCATTGTTAATTTTTTCTCATATTTTTTTGTTGTTGCAACAAGGAGAGTTATTTCTTGTCGTTAATATTTGGTTGATCTTTTACATAGTTGTGTATTTGTCTCCCATCAAGTGGTATTAGAGCCATCATAATGGAAGGTGTAAACAACTTTATGGTCAAGTTAACGTGATCAAATTACTCAATTTGGAGGCCCATAATGGAAGACCTTTTATATTGCAAGTCTCTCTTTGATTGGATTGATGTGAACAGAGGTGTGAAGAATGATGTTCCTCCAAAACCTGAAAGATGTAGATAGAGAATGGCAAAAGATGAAGCGGAAAACTCTAAGCACTATCAGACAATGACTTGATATCAGCATATTCAACCACATTAAATCTTTGTGTGTAACACCCAAATACCCCCTGGGAGGATATGTGGATGCCACCCAAGACAGTACAATCAAATCAGACTAGTTTACA
>JANZLH020000077.1:2871392-2903566 GCA_026770325.2 Erythroxylum fimbriatum
GGAATAAACCTTGGAGGTAGCGATCTCAGCGTTTTCTTGACTAATTTCACGTTGGAGTATTTCTTCCCCAGTTGATGTGCTTGATTTGCTATATCTCGTAGTTTTTCATGGAAGTCTCCAATAGTCTCATTTTCATCCATCTTCAGCTCTTCAAACTGTATAGCTAACATCTGTAGTTTCGATATTATCACAGATTTTGACCCTTCATGAATAGTTTGCAAAGAATCCCACGTTTCTTTAGCTGTTTCACAGGCTGATATCATTGAGAAGCGTCCCTCATCAACAGCACTGAATATCGCATTCATTGCTTGTGAATTTCTAAGTGCACTTTCTTCTTCGGCTCTTGTCCATTTAGATGGATCTTTTTGAACTGTCTCTCCTTCACTGTTAGTAATTGTCGGATGCGTCCATCCATGTACTATCGAATGCCAAGCTTTGTTATCCTGAGCTTGGATGAAGACTCTCATCCGTGATTTCCATATAGGATAGTTAAAGCCATCCAACAGTGGTGGCCTGATAATCGATGCTCCTTCTCTTATGGCCATGTTTGTGAAACTAAGATTTACACCAACTTGCTACCAAGTTCTGAATCGGTGACCCTCTCTGATACCAATTGAAAAACTGAAGGGGGTTAATTATTTGGCAAACATTCCGCAAATTTTCTTGGCACCAATAAAATATAAAAATAAGCAAAACCGAAATAATAAATATACTAGAAATTTGGTAACGCAGTTCGGCACACCTTGCCTACGTCTACGGGGCCCTCACCCAGCTTAATCACTTTCACAAAAGTACAATAGATTTACCCAAGGCTTTACTGAGCCGACAGCACTCAACCCTTAGCACTATCTCTCAACCTCACTTCTCGTGAAAGAATTTCACGCCCAATAACACGACCGACTCATGTTAACCTCAACAGAGAATTTTTTCAATCAACCCAATAGTACGACCGCCTCGTACTAACATCAACAGAGGATTTTCTCAACAATATTTAATAATGAAGATAATTAAACGAACAACTTAAATGATTAAAATAATAAAGAGCGAAAAATAAATACACTTGAGATAGACAAGAACAACTTCCCGATGAGTTCCGCTCCACTGAAATAGGTCTGGAAGTTGTCGCAATAACAATGAGTCAATCACGACAACACATCAAAGAAAACGCATCACAAAACTATTTAACCCAGGTGAAATGATCCACAGAAATTTCAGCACACACACGTTGTTCAATGCCGCATCCACTGATTTTAAAAAGTTAATTCACTTGTTGTACGCCATACACGCACATCAAATTCTTGATTGCAGCACACACACAAGCACTTGACCCACTGTTGATTGCCGCATACACACAAGAACAGAGTTCCACATCAACCCTTCAACATCAACATCACCATAGCTAACACACCAAAGACACGTTATGCATTATATAAAACCAATGAAGCTTTTTCCAATTATCACACACATACACAATAGTCTTCGGTAGCCGCACCAAAGCCACTTAGTTTTATTCAAATAAAAAACCCTTAGGTTTTCTTTCAATCACATGTGTAGTCTTGGACTTCTTTTCTAAATCAAATAAGTGAGCAATATACATGTAACGTGAACTCAACTCAACCAAAGATGTCCATCTTGTCAAAAGTCCAATAACCAAAGCACAACAGCCCATTGACGATTTGAACTTCTATTAAAACACAATCTATACCCATCTTTATCAATCCAATTAATAATTGTAATTTTCTTATATGTCCAATTTAAAATGCTAAAATTAAATAAGGAATATATAAAATATATTCTAACAAATATAATATATTATTTAAGTTTAAATATTAGATTCTTGAGTAATTTATTGAAATTACATGGTTTATAAATTATTATAAGCATGATAATTATCTAATTCATATTTTATTTTTATTGAAAAAACAGCAATAGGAGAAAAATTTGCAACAAGTTGAATAGCAGAAATAATACCAGGCTTTAGGGACAAAACAGAAAAATGGTTTTTAACCAATAGCTAGATAATATACTTTTTCTGTGTATATATTTTAATCCACGCCATTTCATGAATATATAACCATGCAAATGTTTTTCTTTTGGTTATCTATAGGTCAACATCGAAATACCATTATTAAAGTTTAATGCTTTGATGCGTCACCATTTGCATCGCCATGACAAGCGTCGCCATTTTTGGTAGTGATCATCACAACAACGGAGTCTGGAGAGTTACTGACGAATTTATGCAATAAAAAACTTCAAAACCCATATTTCTTTATCAATCTCCTAACAACACAGACCAGCAGAGGATTAAAAAGAAACTCCTCGTCAGTACTTTTCACATCTCAATCATTATTTATATGCACCCTCCTTCCTAGCTTCTACAGGTGGTGAAGTAGTACTCAATACCAAGTGCAATTTTGAAACTATATATATAGCCTTCTACTCTTGCTTTGGTGAATACTCGTTTAAGAGTAGAAAACTTGTGTGTTTCAATAGTTCACACCGAAGCTATTATATATTGATACCATTTTACAAGAAACCAAATGATACACTCTTGCATAACTTTGACAAAAGAAAGTAGATATAATAATTCTATGGAAAATTTGTCCTTGTTCTCATCTTCTGACTATGGAAGATAACGCAAGAAAAGATAAAGAGGAAAAGGAGTTAGAAATGGATAACATGGGCGGCTATGCCTTCTTCATTCCTATCTCCATTACAATCATTGTTTTATGGGAAAAGGAAGAGTAAGGTATGATGAGTATCGTTATCTAACTAGGGGACCTGAAAAAGCAAGCAAGAGCAGAGGAGGTGATATGTAGCTATGTATGATGTTTGCAATACTTGTATAGCATTTCAAACTGCTCACATATGGCCATATAATAGATGGCTAAAGGCTAAATTAATTACGGGGGCGCTTGGTTTACAAAAGGTAATAAGAATAGGAATAAGAATGAATATAGTAAGGAATAGGAATGGAGTATACCCAATAATGCATCTCATTCCTTTGGTAATCTAGAGGAATGGAGTATTGCTGAAAATGAGGGAATGAAAGTGTTACCTCTGTTGATTCCACACATAAGTTTTCATTCTATATCCATACCTTTTTTTCCATTACCCTCAAACAAGCACCCCTGAGAAAAACACAATAATAAAAGTGGACTATAGAATATGTATGCATACACGATATAAAGTTCTTTTTGTATTGATCAAACTCACAATGACCATTATTCATATGCGTATATAATTAAGATTACACGTAGATAATAGTTCATAAAAAATTACACTCACTATTTTATACCGGAGTAAGGCTGTGGGTCTATCGAAAATAACCTCTCTATTATGTAAGAATAAGGCTGTATATTATCAGACCCTTCCAAACTCCGCTTTATTGCGGGACTTCATACTGAGTGTATGATAATGATGATACATATATACACTGAAATTTTATGGAATATATATATATAATATTTTATAAATTTTATAAATTATATAAATTATATATTTTAAATAAATTATTTAAAAAAACGAACTCAAAATTAAGTCATAAGATGTGGCACTGTATGGTCCAACTTATCTCAACCGTTAACTCTAGTCTAGACCAACGATACAAAATTGATGGAAAGATGAGAGATGAGACACTATTTCTCAGATATGCACACACAAACTTCTCGTGACAGAAGTCCAAAGGCGCTTCGTTTTCTTTTTTGTTGGAAAATGCTTTGGAGTTTGTCACTATCACGTATCCTGAAGCTACTTGCATGTAAATCATGTAAGCAATTGTCCGAAACCAAAACTCATTTATTGGGCGACATTTTTAAGGGGGAAGGTCTTTCTTTCGGAACAGATGATGTTAGCCAATTTTTATTTTATTTTATTTATATATTTATGGAGAGTTTATATTTACGTATGTGATTAAAGTTGATTGAAATAAAGAAGAAACGTCATTTTTGTCACAGAAGATGTGATGCCCTTTTCATTTGATCAGCTGAATATTCTAGAGTCGGGACACCCTATTTATAATCTGTTCCCAATATTCTGCTGCAACTTTTGCCGTTCTTATTATTTTTGACATGTGCAAAGGGCCATTCATTTCTTCTTTTTGGTCTCTTTTCCTTCGAAATTGTCTTTTACCACATTATTATTGCAAACCCCAATCGGAGATGCGTGAATGGATGTCTTTTGGTGATCTAGCCGAATAATAATGAAGCCCTATTGATGTGAGAGATATACATATACGGCAGGATATAGGCTGTCCTCCTCTTACGAGTGACGTTATAGTCTTTACATTCCTGCATGTGCCATAATATTTCTCACCCACTAACTAATTTGGGTAACCCAAGTCAGCAAATAGCCAAGCACTTGGCCTCAAGGCCCTAGACTTTCCTTATGGGAAACTAACTAGTATCTTCAGATAGAACAACTACTACAAATTTATGTTGCTCGGCATCTAACCGGTCTTTACAGGTGGAGTGCAATTGAAGTTGTCAACATTGAGTAAGACGACAACATGTTTTTCTGAGGAGGTTTGCGTGAAGGGAATGGGAGAGGGAACGGAACCCTATGTCTTTTGTTGAATTCCACGTAGTACAATAGTACAAAATAATGAAGGTTAATAAGATACTCAACCCGATTCATTTTGAAAACTATGACGTCCTGCCTTGGTTAAATTTGCGTGATGTACCTGTAACCTTGGCAACTTGACAATAAAATCGCAATGAAAGTGAATAAGCAGCGTAAGTTATCCAAGGGCAACAATGACTGATGGGTTGCACAGACACAAGGATTTTAGTCTCTCCGAACCACACCAAGAGGCTGGTCGTGCAAACCCGGAATAGGGACCAGAAACCAACTAGAATTCACAATTGCTTTGCTGCTCAACGTGGATTCTGTTTCTTAATTGCTCTATGGACTGTAAAATCTGGTCCTGGTCCTCTTGACTGGGCTACTTTAGACGTCACCTATCAGATTAAGAAGAAAAATGGGTTAAGCAATCAAGTCAAAACAAACACTTATTCCTTCAACGGCAAGAATTGCAGATGAAATAGCGTCAGATTTCTGCACACCCGATTGCTTCCTTGAATATCTTTTACTTGAAGAACATTGATTGAATTCTTGGAGCAATGGATTTATTCTTCCGAACCAGCATAATTGTTTTGGGAAGAATAAATAATTATGAAATAGCAGGAGAAAACAGCCAACAGGAACTATCAACAAACCTTAAAGAGACGCCAATCAAGGACCACAAGTGTAAATAGGCCATTCCATTCCTTTTTCTTTTCTAACAAAATACACAGAACATATGATATATGGAAGCTTATGTACAAAACATCTGCTTGCCACCTCCACCTCTGCAACACACCTTGGGTAAAGATATACATCCTTAAATCATCTAAAAAGAATCGATAACCTACAATGAGTTTCCAACCACCCTTTAACCCACCACTCGGATCTGCAAACATTTTGGTAACGCCCTTGGGTATATTCTACAATTTGCTTATGTAGTCACTCGCCTCTAAACACTTACAGGTTAGAAAAATTTAGCACAAAAGAAATATGAAGCAACCACTAGATGAAACCTGTACATCAGAAAAGGTATGGGAAATCATACAACACCCCTATTGGAGCTCACTATCTTCTCTTCATATAGGCTTCTCGTTGGTTCACGGAACAAGATCTACAGCCATGCAACATGACCGGATCTTTTCCACGTACCTCAAGACCAAAGCAAAAACAGGACTGATTCCTTGATGGATATATTCAAGCGCAGTGCTTGAAGCTATTTGACACGAAATTCATGCCTAAAAGCAGTCAGATTCTGAGTAAATTTGTCCCTATTTCTTGAATCTAAGCTTCGAGTAACATCAGCCATCAGTTTGTCAAAACAGAGCGAGAGGCGCTGATGTTGATCAGCTGGCTGCAACATGAAGCATAACAATATTAAAAAAGGCTGACAAATTAATGGCTCAATCGATGTAGGAAATCTGAATGAAAAACTAGCTAATATTCAATAGCTCATTATTTTTGACAAGGAAAAGTGTCCATATTAAATTCCCAATAAAATAGAGGACCTAAATACTAAAATAGTGCAGCTCATTCAAGAGTCATTTTATAGGCTGGGAAAATCTTTTATACATCTAATTGCTGGCTCATGAACAAAAAATATACTACAACCAACTTAGCATCAATCTAGAGAACCCATTATCATATGTATTCTAGAGGCTGAGATTTTTCTCTGATGCAGCTTTTGTGATTGGGGAATAAGCAATTATTCTACAAGGGATGATTTCAAAGGGAATCAACATATCTTCTTTACTTTGGTGATAATAAAATCTTACTTGGCAGTTGAAGTTGGAACAAATCCCACCTAGCAGTTATACTACGCTGTGTAACATTATCATTTCCTCTAAATATCATGGTTTAATATTGTCACTGCCAAGTGAACATCAAACCAAAGGCCCCAGCATACAAGCTACAGTTAGACGCTATATCTGTGGTGCCAATGATATCTCTAAAAGAAACAGCTCATTTACAGACACAAACTGAAAGTTAACATCTTGATTACAGGACAAGTTTTTGTTTGAAGCAAGGAACTAGTCATAAGAGAAGGCAGAAGTATATACCTGTGAAGCCAAAATTTGAGCTTTCAAATCAGAGAATATCTGCATATGGAAAGAATTTCGTAATCAATTCTCAATTACAATGTAAAACTTTTCTTAAACAAGCAACTGAACAAAATGTTTGCAATAAAATTACTGAGGGGACATAAAATGTTATTTGCATCAAGATGTAGTAACCACGAAATAGGGAAATTGGCTACATTTCAGCAATGATCAAACAAAACAGAAAAGGAGCATGTAACAAGTAGCTAGTACAGCATAGATGCAAATGCACACAAACTACACTTGGGAAATATTTCTTCTAATTTATAGATTTGGAACAGAAAATAGAAAATTGATATGGAACTCCACAGGAGTAACATCACCAACAGAGAAATAGAGAAGTTGCTGAAACTAAATCTGACATCTAAGTGATATGAAACTTGGACAAGTGAAATAACTAGAAAAAAATGTAGCGAATTACTAAGTAAACAAACTACATATATGCCGTGAGAATCTAGAGTCAAAAGAGCGAAATAAAGCATTCCTCACATACGTATTTCAACTATATATATTAATAAAATCCATTTTCCATATGACAAGAATCAAAATACAGTTAAAGGAGACAAGAAACTTAAGGCAAACTTTTCTCGCTCAAATCCTAGTCTGGAATATTCAATTTTCCAGCCCACCTTTCTCATAAGATAACACCACATTATGTCATCTTATCAAATGTGACAACCAAGCAACCAGCCAGATAGCATTTTGCCATGCATATTATTACATAAGGGTCACAGGGAGGAAATGAAACCCTAAAAGAGAAGGGCAACGTACTAAAAAATGGTTTTATATTAAAATGATATGAGCAGTCATGCATCGACCCCTTCCATTACTAAAATATTAAGCTGGGATGTATCCCAACTATTCTTACCACTACATTTCAATCAAAGCACCCTTCAAATCAATCAAAGAAATTCTAAAATGCTCACCGAAGAACAAAGGATCTGATTCAGAGTAAGTATGGGAAAACAAAAGAGAAGTGAACAGGCTTCATGTTGCTTACTTATCATCCATCAAAGCATACATTTTGAAACATTGGCCAACAAATTAAACAAGATACATTTGTGACACTATCTGTGTATGAGCTGAAAAATAACAAGCAAATTGGCTGGACACAAATTTGCAAGTCATATAGCTTAAAGAAGATGTTAGCACATATTACCTGCTCGCTGATTAGAATTAAACTCAGCATAGGTCTACTAAGACTCCATTGATTGCCACAGTCCTCAAATAGAACAATCTCAAACAGCGTCTTCAGAATCTGACAGCGCACAAAAGTATAACCATTGATTTACAACAAGAAGTGTACATTGCCTTTCAATCAAACAATAAAAAAGCAAAGGAATATCGTGTACAACCAAGAACCAGTAACTTACTTCTGGAAACAAATTGGGACAATCAGCAATATGCCGGGCAAGATTAATTGAAGCAGGTGAATTAGGTGCCTCACCCATTGTGATATTGTTGAAATAGAAAGCAGCCAAATTATCAACCGCAGATGCACACTACAATAGTTCAATCAAACAGGTGATAAAAGTGAAATTCAAGGGACCAGATCAGAAGCCATAATACATGTGAAGTCAATAGGTGAAATATGTGAAAAAAATGTAGAAGATTGTTCATAACATTCATAATGTACGTATCTTAAGTTCACAAGCTCATGCAAGATGTTATATTTATTTGCATGCAAAAACAGCCATTGCTACAGAAAAAAGTAACAGTAAACTTAAGCATTGAAGTGATCAACCTGTGAAGAGATATTTGTATCAAGGCCTTTAAGGCCAGATTCAAGTGAACTAGCAATATGCATGAAGGTGTTTGCATCTAGATTCAATAAGAAAGCTATGTGGCCGCTGAAGAGAACCTCCAGAAATGAGAAGTAAGCCGTTGTTAGCTGCAATCAAGCGGATAAGGACATTAACTTGCTAAAACAGGTAGATAAACTGAAAATAGACCCAAACTCAATGGCTACAACATGACGATTACAATCATAAAAACAAATTCATCCATAAACAAAACTGAAAATGAGTACAAGAACAAACAAAAAACAAAAAGTTTAAACAGCGAAAAATATAAGAGGATTTAAAGAAACTCCTCTTTACACCAGTACATCCACATCCATACATTACATAGCCAAACTATTTCTGATTGCTTTTCAATAAATATCCTAATTTCTTAACTGGTCTCTTATTTCTCTACATCACAGAATTTGCCTTAAGCATGTTTTTAAGGCAGACTGTTTCATGGTTCAGTTAATTTTTGCAGTCATAACACCAACAGCCTGTGCGCATGAATGGGACAGAAGTTGTAGACATTTTAATATTAAGTCTCAGTATAATCAGCTTCCATCACATTACAATGTAGCAACATCAGTATAAAAGTAAAACTACATCAGTATAAAAGTAAAACTATCTTAAAAAAACTGATTCTTTAACTTTGTTGGCAGCAGCCCTATCCTACCATCACCATGTTCCCATGTCCTTACTAACATATTCCCACATTAAGTTCTTGGGTGCATCAAGTTCATTGGCCAATCATGTACAAACTTTCTAAAAACCATCTTGAACTAAATCCATTTCAGAGCTCCATTAAACATGAGCTGTAGCCTATTCCCAACTTCCAAAATTAATAAATTTAAAATTTTATAAAAGAAAAGGTTCTGAGTAAGTGCTATCAGCTAGACACGTTAAATGTAGCTTCATCACAAATTTGAGGAAATAACCTTTGCTTAATTGTCCTCAGCAATCAAGAAGAACAATCCTCAACAGGAGAATATAACAAAAAGATAACTTGATCACAAATTTGAGGAAATAATCCTTGCTTAATTGTCCTCAGAAATCAACGAGAACAATCCACAAAATATAACAAAAAATCAAACACAATCTAGAAAATATATAGAAGCTTCATACGCACATGCACACACACACACATCATGGAAAAGATGCAAAAGTCCATAATCCAATTGTGGTCACATACCTTCCTATATGCCAATATATCAGCCAGAGGTATCGACAACATCATCTTCAGAGCAACTTCAAGAGCATCTGAAAGAGCTCTATCGCCATAAAGTTCAAACACACCAAAGTTTACATAGTTTCCCGCAAGAGCTGCCAAATGTGATAAGATTAGTTCAGGAAACAAAGCTCATACTACATGTTAACAAGGAAATTTCTATTCAATGATCCAACAAAAGCTCATACAACATGTTTACAAGGAAATTTCTGCTCATTGATCCGTTGCTACAATACCGTATTAAACCCACTGCAGCACTTGGATATAAACAAATTTGCAAATCACTGAAAATGCTAGCATATTTAAAGTTTCAAAATATGTAAGCAAGAAGGATGGACACTCAAAAAGTTAAAAACAAAATAACCATCAGTACTTCTGTAGGAGAGCTGGTTACTAGTAGATGATATGGGTAATTATCTTCCATAAATCCCCCAAGGTCTCAGCTATGTTTCTGTTTGTGGAGATCAAGTGCTAATCACACGATTAGTTTCTCAAGAAAGAAAGAGATCAACGTCAAATATCATATTAGGACGTTTTACAAACAAAAGAAGAGCATGATACCTAAATATTTATAAGTTAAGCATGTGCATATACAGATATAAAAAGGTCGAGAAAGATTCACAAAAGGATCAGAAAATGCAATTTGAGGCCAAGAGGCTTCCATTTCAACAATGTACCAGTAAGAAACTTTAAGCAACAAAAAGAATCCACCATGCCAACAAAAGAAATGGAAGATTCAGATTCCAACCTCTAGTGAGAATAGTTAAGCAAATCCATATCCCCTTATACTTGTAGGCATATATATCAGCAGCATTTGGAAGAGCTAAAATTCTTGTTCCATAGGCTACTATCAATTTGCTCACTTCCCGAAAGAGAAGAATGCCATTTGGAGAAGATGAATCAAAAGTTAAACGTTGAGCTTTGTTCAAAACAAACTCTGCCATGAATTTCAGCAGTGGGGTGGTAACCTGGAAAAAGGACGTAGGACTGTTCAAGAAAAAGATACTATTCATATGTAAGATTATTCAAGAAAAAGATGCTTGGTAATATTAAGAACAAAATGAGTCATATGACATCATCCAACTCCAATGAATAGCCATGCAAGTCTTTCATTGTTCAAATGCAAAAACAGTGTTATTCCAGTAATTTTTTATCATTGCCAAGGAGCAGATTTAAATGCCAAAAATGAATATGGAAAACTATTCAAAGAATCATGTAAGAATCAAAATACAAGACAAAAGCTTAGTAATTTTCAAAGAATAACGTCACCAAGATGCATTAGATGTCAGTAAATCAGCAAAATAGATCTTCATACCTCTGGTGTATCAGTCCAGTGTGAGATGCCCTTCAAGAGTAGTGGCATGTGTAAAGGATATAGCCAATCAAATAGAAGCCCATACGTCCTCCGACTGAATGAACATAGACGAAAAGCATTGAAAATTGAAAACCATAGACATATATAGATTATTTCAGATATCGCGAATATAAAAACCTGTTTGTGGCCATCGCAATGCCCCTGAGATCTCTCATTAACCCAATTAGGGCATACTTCACAGCATCAGTTCGAAACATTGATTCGGGAGTTGATTCCAAAGTTAGAAAAACCTGGGACACCATAAATCTATCTCAACACTAGGACACCATAAATATATCTCAATTCTAGAGCTAAAAGTTGAATCCATAAATGCACAATTAGAAAAGCAAACACAACACCAAAATACACTGTGAAGATAATGAATGAATTTCAGATCCTCAAGTTAAAAGCAAGTACAGAAGTGTAGTCAGGACCGTTGACAAAAGAATTTAAGCAGTTTCACTGCTGCACTACAAAAGAATTTAAGCAGTACAGAAGTGTAGTCAGGACCGTTGAGAGGAGTCTTCCCCATCTAGGCAGAATATAATTCCCATATACTCTAACAATGTTATATTGGCAAACATTGAAGAGAAAGAGAGAGTACTTGTAGAAGTGGTTCCATTGAAGACTTGAATTTCACAGGGCTGTCCTCCATAAATATCAACCAACCAATAGTGTAGTAGAAGGTCGTCCTGCTACGAGAACATCTATACTCTTCCAGGAAAGGAAAGTGCTCTCTCTACAAATTAAGAGTTAAATCTTTTATATTTATGATTCAACATAATTCTATGAAACAAATCAAAGAATAGTGAACTAAATCAGGGAATATAAAAGCCAAATTACAGTATGGTTAGCAACAATGAATTTAGTTGTATCCAATTTCAGAAGCAGCTTGCCGGTCATATAACTGTAACAAAATTTAAAAAGAATATATTAGGGGAGTGCCAAAGACAAGAAATCGACAAAAAGGAGTTGTAGAATCTGTTATATAAACAACAAATCTAATTTGTAGCCAAATAATAAGCTCTTAGCACTGACCCAGATGCCAACTCCAAGAATAAACTTAATGTATGATCAATGACGTCCTCACTCTGAAACAGGAACAGAAAAGGACTAAGATGCCAATAGCACAACAAAAATATGCAAAGAGGCAAATTAAAACAAAACTGTTACCTCTGTGTAACACTTGAGATTAGTAGCAATCTTTGCAACAATCACATTCAATAGTAGTAGATGGTCGTGAAGTCCAAGAAGCTCAGACAATCGGGCATACAGCTGCTGCAACAGATAGAAACAAGCTCAATGGAGAAAAATACAATCATAAACACAATGAGGAAGTTTATTACCTTGGATGAGTGCACAGCCTGGTCACCTACATAAGACTTTCTAAAATGCTGAAAGAAGGTAAGAATTGCTCGATCAAGTCTTTGCTTACTTAATTCAGCATATCTCTGTTAAATGACACCAGAGTCAAAATCATGTGAATGGCGAAGCCTAAAATGGTTTCCATTAACCACTTTAAATTTGCTTCACAAATAACAGTACCACAGTCACTTCCTTCTCAACGAACCCCCTCCCCCCCACCTCCCTCTCTTCTTGTGGGAGAGGGAGGAGAGGTTTGTCCAATGAGATAATCAATCAATTACGGAAAAACAGCCCCACTATAAAATTTCTTTTGACAATCTACCTGGGTATGAAGACCACTGTCTGTAACATTTATCAGTTGCAGAACACGAGCTGAAAGTTCTGCATCAAGCACTTCTTGCGACTCACTACTGCAGGAGAGAAATTTAATGGAAAGAAAAAGCTAATTGTAATGCACACACAGATGAAGAAATTATACGGCAATCGACAAAAAGGACGAAAGATATAAATGAGAAGGAAAGATTACCTACAACCAGTGCATTGTTTTATTTTAAGAATAGCAGCAATTATATGAACAATCCAAGCAAGTTTTGCCTCAATGATAGCAAGTTCACTTCTGTCAGTAGCCTGGAGTCGTGCTATGTCCTATCCAAGTGATTCAAAAGCACTAATCAATTATCATGGGACTGTACTTCAGAATAGTACCCTCACTCATTCAAGCTAACATACCGTGTATGATTGCAGAATAGGCTCCATTATATTTATTATGTACACCCCACTGCTTTCATACTGTCAAAAGTAAATCAAGGAAAAGAAAGGGACAAAATCATAATCCATTAACTTGAATCCTTCGCAAGCTTGTGAAGTCAATAGCTTGGTGCACGTGCAATGTAGTAAAAGAACAGTGACAGTAGTTAATATAGAACCTAGAAAGTTTAAGGCAGTAAAATTAGAAAGTAGACTTGGCAGCTCAACCTGGAATCTGCAAATATAGGGAAAGCAATCTAGCTGATCCTGAAGAAGCTCAACATTGTCCAATGGATTGTCTGGAAGATCATCTGGAAATCCTGCCTATAGAACACACACCAAAAATACAATCACTAAATCCAATCTCAATGCAGTAATTATCAATCAGAGAAGAAAAGTCTACCTGAACAGAGTTAAATCTTGACGTAATGAAGCCTTCAGTAATTTTAGGCACGAATTCATCTAGTAAACTTGGAGTATCACCCTTCAGGTATGGTACAGATGTAACCAATCTGGACCATAGGCCTAAAAGGTAGTACACACTGCTGCTAGCCCACTGAAGAAAACAAACTAAATCAGCAACTAAGAAAGTATGGTTAATCCGGAGCCAATTGATTCAAGGCAATATCAAAGAGGAAAATAAAACCAAGACAACAGCACCTTTTAACTAAACACCGCACAGTAAGTAACATAAATAGCATGCATAAACAATTTGCATCAAACTTCAGGAAATTATCTACACACCTGCCAAGAATGCAATGACTTTAAAGTGAACTCTGCCACCAATTGTATCCAGTCACTATAGCCTTCCACATTCACAAGCTCTGACAACTGTTGCAATTTTACAAATTAGTCATGCTAATGAATTCAAAGGCAGATTAACTATGTTTATATAAAGGAATGCTGAGCATCAAACAATATGAGAGCATGGAAGGAAGGTGCAATAAAATACCAGTATGAACGTAAGTAAAAGCTAAATTTTTAATTAAAAAAAATCAGGAACTGCAGAAGTATCATATATCGACCATTAGAAGACTGAAGCTGTTATATAAAAGGAAGCTCCCGCTAAGTTACTTCTACACAAGAATCATGCAAAATGTAAATCTTAAAGGAATTAGATTCTGTTTTCTTTTCCTCCTCATTTACAGAGAAACAGGTTCGTATATTTGTTTTTGTTAGGTTGGGAAACATGATTATACATAACTATCATATACAATGTGTATGTTTACAGAACTCCTGAGATTCACCAGATTCAAGTTGGTATTCATAAACTTGATATGTAACAAGATTTTGTGATTTTTATGCAGAATAGGAGGCATAAAAGCTAATCATTGCAAATAGGCTGATATACACTTACATACAAAACCCATAAGTATACAGGTGTCAAAGTATTAGAAAATATAAAATCCATCTTGGTCATGCAACGGTATGAATTGAAGTATGAAATCAAGATGCTAAGAGAAGAAAAAAAAAGAAAATTAAAGGAAAAAAGAAAGAAAAAGGCATAAGAATTCCAAGATGATGTTACAAGTTATCATACATACCATAGAAGGAAATAAAAATCAACACAATATGTCATTGATAGGTTTTCACACACTATGAAAAGCTACGAGATGTAAAAGCGTGAAAAGTAAATGTTCAAAATAATTTATGTATGGCATGACCAAAAAATAGAGAGAAAGAGAGAGGAGAAGTGCAACATGCAGACATAATTTCATAGAACAGAAACCTGATAGTTCACTTTGAAGCGTCCAAGAAGACGACAAAACTCATGGTAATTGTCATGATCAGCAAGACCTGATTCCCAATAGTACATTTATTAAGCAAATGAAAATAAGTCGAGTGAGAAAAAGACCTCAGTCAGTAAACTTTGATTAAGGCTTACTGCAGAAATTAGACCAAAAACCACTACAAATTCAACAAGAGCAGCAGTCTCAATACAATCATACAAGCTTCATTCCATAAGCAACTTGCAAGTAAACAAATTATAGAGCACAATGTTATCCAAAGAACAACCTCAAGTTTAAAAGAAACGAAGAAGCAAAGGAAGAACAGAAAAGACAAGAAAGAAAACATGGACCAAAAATGACAACCAAATAGAGCATGGAATACACAGCACCACACCTCATCATGCTTTTGGGGAAATATTTTTAGAACCTGAAACAGTAAAGATTATATGTCATTTCCCTAGCACCCATCACCACAGTTTAATAAGTTAACCTTTTGCAATCCAAGAGTGATGGCAGACTTTAATTTCCAAACTAAAAGATGGCAAGGCATCATATCTTGATTTCTGTTAAGAACATTAGGACAGCAGGAATTTTACTGAAGGTTTCAAGTCTAGATTACCTTGTCCTGTTTGTAGAATTTCTTTTGTTCCAGTCATCAAATGTGCCAAAAACTTAGAACGGGCAGCATCATTTGCAAATAAAGAGCGCCTCACAGATGCTAGACGAACCAAACACTCCAACGCCTACAATGGAAATTAAAAAAAAATTGAGTAGATCTCACACATAAAATGCACACACCCATGAAAAGGAAAGTGGCCTAACATGAACTAACCTCCTTTGAAAGAGGCGCTCCTCTAAGAGCATAGTAATCAAAGAAAATCTGCAAAGTTGAGGGATCCTCAAAAACTGGCCTCCAAGATGAAGGAATCTGTAGAATTAACAATTGAACCAATCGCCATTTTACACTCCATCCAATAATAATGTCATAAGTTCATAACTATTTAACTGATTAAGAATTTTTATCTAGATATCAATACGAACCATTACCTGAACAGTACCAAATTCTTCTGAACTTTCATCAATTGACGTCCCAACGAAATCGAAAGACAAACACTTCAGTGACAGAGAAAGCGCCAACTCTTGCAATTGACTAGCAACTGTACATCATTATCAAAAAAAACCTTTTCAAGACACTTAGAAGTACAGAAAGGTGAGGGTAGGAAAGGAGAAAAAAATGACAAACCCATTACCGTCAGTTTTTAGTTGCTGCAGTGATGTTAAAGATATCTGGAATATTTGATAAAGCAATTGATCCCTAAAGGAGCAGGCTACCCTCCGATGATGTGTTGAAGGTAAACCTGTGTTAGCCTGATCATGCAGGCACATGGAATAAAAAAATAAATGTCAGTATGCCGACAACAAAATATGCTCATAAAACAAAATATCTGCAATAGTAATGGTAGTGACAAAGAAGTAACATATATATAGAAGGAAGAGCACACAAACTGACTTTAAAAGTAATCACACTTCGTAGCATACATTTACACGTGAAAAAAAAAATTATCTAGGTAATGCTTTTGCTAACAGCAGGATATGAATGCTTAAACTCACAGAACGTTTCACTGGCATCAATCATCTTTACACGTGGAAAAAGTGACACCAAATCAACCCCTTGTCAATATGAATCTAACAAATGAACTTGAGAATTTGAAATAGAGGGCTATGAAAAAGATACATGTTAGTTAAGTTTCAATTTTTACACGAAGAATAACAAACAAGCAAAGAAGCCACTGCACAAAATGTCATTCCAAGACAGATATCTACTTGACTAGGCTGAATAAGCTATACATCGATTTCCTTTTAATTTAATTAGGGACTCGTAAAAGGATTGTTAAAGGAAGTGATTAATGTTCAATTCATGCAAACATTACTAATTTAAAGACAAAGTTGCAGTAAAGTACTCAGATCACTCTTATTTCCACATTTATCAAAAACAATACCATGCTAGTGTATCCTTTCACCATTATTTTCAAATCTTCTACAAGAATTGAGCATATAAACATCTTTTGAGATATATATGCAATGACTGAAAAGGTAACATTTTCTTTAGTGGATTATAAAATTAAGACACAGATTGACTTCACTGAATGCAGGATAGTAATCAATAGTCAGTCAAAACAAAATGCTAACTAACCTGATTCATCTCAGAAACTAGTTGATTCAGTATCTTCAAACCAATAGCATAGTGATCTGTTGATGCCTGTAGAGAGAGAGGGAGATTATAACATCAGATCAGATTATGAATTCTTATCTAGATTTTTCACCCTTATAAGTTAGCCAAGAATGAAACACATCTAACCAGTCGGTTAGAGAGGAAAATATAAGAATTTTCTTGGCTAATTGCATTTGTTATGCATTGCAGAAATGAAAGCAACCAAAAGATTTGGTTAAACTCTTATTCCATTTTGAGGCAAACAAGTTAACAGCTGCAACGACTAAAAATGGTTAAAAAAACTAAGAATCATTTGAATGTAACAACACTGGGAAAATATGTAAATAAATATCACAATCCAGAAAGGCACAAAGATTAAAGGTAGTAAAAGCATATGTTTCATCTAACCAGAACAGTAGATGAGAACAACAAAGCATTATTTGGTAGGCAAAGAGACTTCAAAAATAATTAAAGAAG
The DNA here is from genome assembly GCA_026770325.2 of Erythroxylum fimbriatum. Lineage (NCBI taxonomy): Eukaryota > Viridiplantae > Streptophyta > Magnoliopsida > Malpighiales > Erythroxylaceae > Erythroxylum > Erythroxylum fimbriatum. The sequence continues at coordinate 2,888,946 of JANZLH020000077.1, forward strand.
AAGGAAAACTAGTAATGTCCCAATCCCAGGGCACATCAATGCTCATATGCAGCCAAATGCAAATGCAAGCAAGCAAGCACAAAGCAGTGCTGCTGTTAACCATTTTAGATAAAGCAAAGATCACCTGACTCAAAAAGTTTGTAGAGTCCTTTACCACGTCTCTAAACCTATCATCGTCAAACCACCCAAACTTTGTAACTCGGCAAAGAAGTTGTACTAGAGAAGCGATAACAAAGGACTGCAGCTTGGGTCCTCGACTAGCCAGATAGCTAATAAGGTAATTGCCTAATACCAAAATAACAAGCAACAATAAGAATCCACCATCTCAGTTCCTCTGCAAACAAAGGAGGAAATATTGCAAAAACTAAAGTGATGATTATTACGGATATCAAGACGAAGCTGTAAAGAGAGGCTGTGCTCAGTAACTTGCTTCAACAAGCTAGAACTAGCAAGCATCAATGCATATGGAGTCAGAGCATTGTCAAGAATGTATTGGCATTGAGAAATGTATTCAGTATTAACAGAGAAGCATTTCAAAGTATTCTCAGCATGTGCTCTTTCGACCGAATCTTGCGAATTATATAGCCTCTCACACAATGCTTCTAGCTGCGCAAGGCTCTCCATCGAGTACCTAAAAACGTCCACATCCAATTAATCATCGCATTAATCGAACACAAGAAAAACAACTTCACAACCGCACTCACAAACTCAACCAAGCAAAACACCAATCAGAGCGAAGATTTAGAAAGTTTCCACAACACTAGTAAACCACATGCACGTAGTTTGATTATCGTCGGTTCATTGCACGAACCAGACTAAATCACCGTCAATGCGGAATCGTTTCTCGGAAACAGCAATTGCAACAAAACGAATTCATATCGCAATCGAGAGTTCAGGAAAATTCCAGAAAATGATCGCCGATTAAAATGAACTTGAAATCGATTGTCAAGTAAAGCAAATCCTCAAACCAAGCAAACACATCCAGATAAACACAAAAAGGATGAGGAAACCAGAGAGGGAGTACCTTCGGATCCAAGGTAGATCTGTCTAATTAACAAAAGGCGTTTGTATCGGATTGGTAATGTGAAGAAGAAAGCAAAGAATTTTTTTTTTTTCTTTTTTTGCTTCCTTCTTCAACCCTGAAGGAGTCTTCAATGTTTGTTTCTCACTCTACGCATAAATACGTTATACATTTTGGTATTTCTATTTGTTAAAACAATTAATGAAAAAGAGCAAAAGACTCGAACTTTTGTTTTCAAGTTTCCTTGGATAAAGAGTTTACACGTTTTAAATAAATTATTGGCTTAATTCATTCACTTTTGTGTTAATTCTAATGTGCATAATCTAGTTACACTTCTTTCGATTAGAGAAGAAAATTTGGCAAATTGACTTGAATTAATGAGTAAATTTCAAATAATTTATTAAATTTAATTTGAATAGTTTGAACTAATTTGACTAAAATGTTAAAACAATATTTATATTCAAAACACACTAACTTCAATTTAAGGGAAAAAAATTTGCAACTAAACATAGTCTAATCCGATAATTGCAAATTTTATTTATAAATAATAATAATTTCCCAAATATAAATATGAGTAATATTTTTTTAGCTTTATGACCGTGTTATTGCCAATATTTTACATATCGAACCAATCAAAGGAAAGGTTTAAGTTTTAAAAGTTCAATCGGTATTAAACCGCCATAAAATTTGTATACAATAAATAAAAAATAAAACTTACGAGAGCAAATAAAAATACAATATCTTATTGAAATAAAATATTTTATTAAAATAAAAAATACAATTATTATTAGTTAACATTGATTGCCTAATAAGTATTGGATACTCCCTGTTTAGGCCAGTATTTCAAACTCTAACTCCTTTCCATAGGGTTACATCATAAGGTTTGAACTGATTCAATTGCAAGCATTTTAACATTTAAGCAGTACTAATCAATTTAATGAGTTCGGATCCTTTGTCCCAAATATCTTATTTCAACCTTGTTCTGGCCTCAAAATGAAGTCGTTTTATGTTTGTTTACACATAAAACGACATCGTTTTAGGGTGAAAATAGGGTTGGAATATGATATTTGGGACAAAGAATCTGATACCTAATTCAAAACCTTTACAACTAGGGGCGGATTTATAATGGGCTCCACTGTCTCGAAAAAATTTCAAGTAAAAAAATTATTATTTTAAGTTTTGCCACCATAAAAAAATTGTTTCTATTAAAATTTTGCCCCTATTAAAAATAAAATTTTACCCCCACTCAAAAAAAATTATATATCCGCCCCTGTTTACGACTACAGTTACTGTCATCAATCTTAAAAACCACCTTAACTTCTTTCTCAACCTTAGTAAGGGATTGAAATAGAGATAATTGATACTGCTTTTGTAGTTTCTTCTGCAAATTTTCAACAAAGAAAACCATAAAAAGAATATTTCAAGACAAACATGAACTAATGCAATGTCGAATGCCCGCATGCATGCACACATGAAATGGGCACCATGACTACCATAACGAAATGGTTTTACAGGACTATACCTTGAGCATGGTTAATAAACTGTTTATAAACTTCAACACATCTTGGAAAGCCCCAGTTAATAGATTTGAAGTGTTCAAATCATCTGACATTTTAGTTTCAAATTCATCACGTAGTTTACTGATGCACTTCCAGGCATCTGCAATTGTTTTACCATTCTCCAACGTTCCCTCCTTCAGCTTTGATTCTTTAATTGGTTATAAAGCACTATCACAATCTTGCAATGTCTACATCTTCATTTTCATGTATGCATACACCAATGTGGTCTTAAAACGGCTCAAAGAAAATTATAAGGATATATTCACAAATAAGAACATCATCATACATCAAAGAAAATATAGACTAAAACAAACGTACGTATCAATCTTTTACAACATAAAAGCTCATAGGTTAAAACAAGTCACCTCAGCTTCACACAATACCCTATCACTTTATTGTCGAAGTTTATATAAATGCATACTACTAGCTAACTCAAACATCAACGTATTGTTAGTCTCACTCTTAAATAACTAAATCCTTAAGCATACACACATTCTAATCCCTTCAAATTGCAGCTGATGAAACTATGTAGTGGACCAACACAACAAACTAGCTATCATATTATAATAAACCAAAATAAAATGAAATAATCATAACAACAACTGACACAAAATAAAAGTGAAAGTAAAGACATCACTCATTATAAGAAGAATAAAATAAAAAACATAACATAACAACTCCCTTCCCTACATGTAAACCAATTATTATCCATAATATGATGAAGTATAAAAAAAGGGGGTTAATTACAAAAAAAAATCAAACTTTGCTCAAATTTGGAATTATAGCCCGAATTTTTAAAAATGGCAATTAAATGTTCAAACGTTCAATCTTTTTCAATTCTAGCCCAACATTAATGTTTCCGTTAAGTTTACTGACATAGTTGGCTACGCGCTCTAGAGACCCAAAATACTTATACACCTCAGACCAAATTAAATAACTAATGAAGATTAATTAAACTAAGTCATTTAATAACATAACTAAAATTGCATCATTTTTAGAAATAAAATCCCTAAAAACAAGATGCAGCCCTTCGTTCTTGTACACCCTTTGTTCTTGCATCATATCAAGCTACTCTGTTTGTTATCGCATCACACAACTGTCCTCACTCTCTTTTTTCTCTCTATCTCTCTCTCTTTATGAATCTATTTGTTCGAATTTTGAGAGAGAGGCAGAGAGCACCTTAGAATCTTATTTAGGGATAGTCATGCCTTAATTTAATAAGACATTAAGAGGAGTTAAAAGTTCTGCGTTACTCGTTTCGTAAAAACAAACCATTCACGGTTTGGTCTTTGATTTGCAACTCCTACTTAACTAAACCAGTAACGCCACCATCCAATTTTAGTGTCCCTTTTAGTCGACTATGTATTCTTGTTCTTGTGTCTCAGTTTTACGTCTCTTCTCTCTCTTTTCTGTTTTATGTCAAATTTTCATGGTTGCCCATTTCTTCTCTTTTCGATAGAACCCTCCTATTGTTATTCTAAACCCTTAGCAAGTTTCCCCTTTGTCTTCGATTCCTTTTTATTATTTCTATGTTTAATAGGTTCTCACCAAGTTTGTTAGTGGAACCAACCAATCGTTATTGTCAGATGGGCTTCTTGGATTATCCAAAACAGTTGTAGATTAATGATGGATAATGCGTTGCTTGAATGAAGGGAAGAAGATGTCTCTACTGAATCTCTAATTGCTTTACTATGCTAACCATTCCTTTCACTAGGTATCCATTTGTCTTTATATATTTCTTCTGTTATATTTCATTGTAATTCAACTACTTTCATGGAAAAAAAAGTTTATGAATCACATGCATTTGTGACCTTTCTCTGTAAGCTCTTGAATGTTTTTTTGCCTTCTTTTGTATCTTTAACTCGAATTATTAGTTGTTGATTGCATAATCAATTATTCAGATTTCACCTTACTGTCTTGCTTATTAAAGAACCAAAACAACACAGTTTTAGTTATGTTATTAAACTCTCCACACAACTTGTTTTATGTTTAATTACGTCTAGGTGGGCTATAGATTATAACCAGTATTTAGACTATGGAGAGTTAGATGGATCAAATGGCTACTGCAATCAGTCATTTGAAGGCGTAAAATTATGATAACTTACCATCTTAACAATGATAAACCCAAAGAGGATGTTTATGCAATGGTATTGAGAAGCAGAAAGGAGTTGGATTTGCCAACCAAGACACCATCTACATCAAAAAAAAAGAAAAGAAAAGGAAGGGGCAATCAAAAGTAATTTTCTAAATGAAAAGGTATTGACAAGTAAAAATTCTCCTCCAATTAAATAAGAACTTATACCTCGTTTTCTTAAAGCCCTAATGGAAAATGGAAAATATGAGTGCAATTCGAGCTTATAAAAACTTCTCAAAAATATGATATAGATATTCCACTTTTTGATGTTGTTAAATAAGTTCCTCGTAATACTAAATTTTTGAAGAAGTTGTATATAATAAAAGGGAATAACTTAAAAGATGTGAGAAGATTAAGGTAGGAGCGAGTGTTTCAGCAATCATTTAGAAAATTCTTCCTAAAAAAATATAAGGATCTTAGTATGTTTTTCATCCCTTACATGATAGGTGACATTAGAATCGAAAAGGCCATGTTATATTTGGGAACATATATCAATATTATATTGTACACCATCTATTATGCTCTAAATCTTAGACCATTAGTAAAAACTAGTGTATTGATTTAGCTAACTAATTGGTTTAATGGATATCCTAAGAGGTTAGTTAAAGATGCCCTTGTTTAGGTTAATGATAAATTGATTTTATTCAGCTATTTTTATGGTCTAAACATAGAAAACAATGGTTGATCATTAACTATTTTATTAGGAAGACCTTTTCTTAAAATTTCAAAAACAAAAATTGATGTTCATAATGGTACACTAACTATAGAATTTGATGGTGAGTCTGTTCAATTTAATATATATGATGTTAGGAGATATCTTAATGTTAATTCTCTTATGTGCTCAGTTGATTTAATTGATTCTCTGACATAAGATGTTTTTGAACTTGAAGCGAAAATAAGTTAGAGGTGGCCAACCATGAACATCTTTGGGAAGAAAATGAAGATTTGAAGTTTAGTTTTGAATTATAGGATGTAGTGGTAGATTCAAACGAATTTGTGAAGATGAAAAAATTGGGTAATGTGTCTTATGTTGAGTTGCTAGTGCTTAACGAACATCTTTTACCATCTATTTTGTAGGCACCAATGTTGAAATTGAAACTGCTTCTGAGCCATCTTAAGTACATGTACTTGGGAGATAAAGGGATGTTGCCAATCATTATTTGTAACAACCTTAACGAGAGACAAGAAGAAAAGTTAGTAAAAGTTCTCATAAGGTACAAAACAACCATACGATGGACCATTTTCTGACACAAGAAGAATTAATTTCTCTACCTATATGCACTTAATTTTGCTAAAAAACATAGTGAAACCAATTAAGCAATTGTGAAGGAGATTAAATCTACACACCAAAGAGTTAGTGAATAAAGAAATTTCGAAGTTTCTTCAAGCTGGAGTTATCTATCATATTTCATATAGTAAATGGGTAAGTCGTGTTCAAGTTGTTTCAGAAAATATTGGCATTATAGTGGTAAAGAATCAAAACAATAAATTAGTACCTCTGGTGGTGAGTTTGTATTAATTATAGAAAGTTAAATGTTATAACTAAAATGATCATTTTCCTTTACCATTTTATTGAATAGATGCTACAAAGGCTAACGAGTTGAGCTTCCTATTGTTTTCTAAATGGTTTTTTATGTTATTTCTATATTGTACTTCCTCTAGAGGATCAAGAAAAAACAACTTTCATAAGCCCTTTTGGAACTTTTGCATACAAATGAATGCTATTTGAAGCTCGTAACACACCTACCACTTTTAAAGGTGTATAGTAAGTATATTTTTAGATTATGTTGAACATATCATAGAGATTTTCAGGGATGATTTTATCATTCATGGAGGTTCATTTGATAGTTGTTTGTATAATCTAACAATTGTTTGTAAAGGCGCATAGGAACTCACCTTGTTTTGAACTTTAAAATGTGTCACTTTATGGTGGAATAGGTATTATTCTAGGACATAATATATTGGCTAGAGGTTTGAAGGTCAATAAAGCTAAAATTGATGTGATTCAGTCTCCTCTTTCTCCCGTTAGTGTTCAGGAAGTTTGTTCTTTTCTTAGACATATAATTTCCTACCAATGATTCATTAAAAAAATTTCCCACATCGGTTGCCTCTTTGTAAGATGCTATACAAAGATATGACTTCTAAATTTGACAAGGGATGAAAATGTGTGTTTGATAAGTTGAAATAGGTATTGACATCAATACCGTTAAATTAAGAGTCTTCCATTCAAAATAGTGTGCAATGTGAGTGGTTATATTCTGGGAGCCATCTTAGTCAACGAGTTGGGAAATTTTCATATTTTATATATTATGTATTAATGACCTTAAACGATCCTTAAAAAATTATTCAATCATTAAATAGGAGCTCCTAAATATTGTCTTTTGTTTAGAAAAAATTTCATTCTTATCTATTATGTACTAAGGTAATTGATTATTATGCAACCCTTAAGTATTTGATGACAAAGAAAGATATGAAACCAAGATTTAAGAGGTGGACACTCTTGTTGAGTGAATTTGATTTAAAGATCAAAGATAAGAGTGGCGTAGAAAAGAGAGTCACTGATCATTTAAGCCACCTAGTTCATATAAATAATGAAACCAATTTGCGAGAAGAATTTCTTAAAAAGTAGTTAATTTTTACGAGCGTAAATTTTCCATGGTATGCAAACGCCATTAATTATTTAGTTACTAATAGTTTACTAACATATTTGTGTAAGACTCAAGGAGACAAGTTCAAAAGTGATGTGAAGTATTACATATGGGATTATATGTATCTTTGAAAGCATTATGCTTATTAAGAAATAAGATGGTATGTACTTGAAACTAAAATTTCTTCTACTCTTACTTTTTACCATTCATACACATATGGAGAACGTTTTGGAGCTAAGAGAGTAATAAGAAAAGTGTTGGATTATGGTTTCTTTTAGCTTTCTTTAATTCAAGATATGTATTTTTTCACAAATCTTATTATTGTTTCCAAAAAATGGGTAATATTTTGCAATGTAATGAGATCCTAAACTCTAATTTTTGTTTGTAAATTTTTTACGTATGGAGTATTAATTTTATGAGGTCATTTCTTACTTATTTTGGGTACGTTTACATTTTATTAGTTATCGATTATATTTTAACGTGGGTGAAAACAAAGGTCACCTTGATTAACGATTTTAAATTTGTTTTAGGTTTCTTAAAATCTAACACATTTAGTAGGTTTGGTGTTTCAAGAGGCCTAATTAGCATTCATGGAACAAATTTTTATAACTGGGCTATGAAAGAATTAGTGAAGAAGTATCATGTTACTTATAAAGTTGCTACATCATACCATCCATAAACCAGTGGAAAATTGATGTTTTAAACCAAGGAAATAAGTTTAACATAGAGAAAATTTCGGTCTAAATAAAAAAGATTGGAGTATGAATTTGGACGATGCACCATAGGCATACAAAAGAACCTACAAAACACCATATTGTATATCTTTGTATAGGTTAGTATTCGATAATTCATGCTATCTTCTGGTTGAATTAGAACATATGGCATTTTGGGTTGTCGGACAATGTAATATAATTTTGGTTAAGAGTGGTGAACATAAGAAATTGTATATATGAGAATTAGAAGAAATTTGTAACAATACCTATGAAAGCTTGAGAATTTATGAGAAGAAAATAAAAACTTTTATGGTAAAATGATTTTCGAAAAAAAGTTTTTATTAGCTAAAAGATTCTCCCTTATCATTCTAAGGTTCAATGATTACTATGTACCTTGTTGGATGAGGCCTTTTATTGTCTCTAACATGTTTCCTCATGGTGCAGTAATAATTAAAAGTCTAGCCACAACTTATAAGTTCAAAGTTAATGGTCACATACTTAAGCCTTTTTATAAAGGTTTGCAATTCGAAAGCATAGAAGTTAATCTAGTAGATCTTGTCTATACTAATCACTAGACGGAGGTATCAAGTCTAGCCAACAACAATAAACTAAGAGGCTACTTGAGAGACATCTTCAGTCTCACTTTATTTACTTAGCACATTTTCATTTTTATGAGTATTTATTTTTAATTTCTAGTTTGCGGTATTTTGGGGATTGTTGATGTTTACTTGACACTCATTTTTTGTGGTTTTATACAAGGTTATTGTTACTTTGGGGGTTAAATTTATTTTAAAAACTTAACAATGATAAATAATATAAAATTCTTCTTCTTCTTCTTCTTCTTCTTCTTCTTCTTCTTCTTGTTTTCAGGTTTGTTTACCGCACTCCCTACCAACACTAACCCTCCCCCACACACCAAATTCCTAGTGTGTTGTCGACAATCACCTTCGATCTTCAATCCTTGTCATTGCCAACATTTACCTCCCACCACTAAACTTTCCTCTCCATCTTCAATTCCTTAGTCACCGTCACTAATCCTTTTATCCCCTCTCCTAATGTCGACATTCCTTCACTTGTTCTTCTCACTATGGTGACCTAACTATGGCGAGATCCAAATCAAAAGTTAGGATACTATTTCATTTTACTTATAACAAGCTCCATTATTGTCGAAATCACTGTGTCACCTATCACACTTTTCACACTATCAAAGCAAGTCATTATTGACCCCATCCTTTAGTGCCTACCTTACTTTATTCTCTTTCTCACACTTTAACTTACTCACCACCACTGAAACAACAATGAGGAGGCCTCTTCATATGCTCTCAAACCCAAAAAAGGAAGAAGGTAAAGTTAGCGAGTAAATTGAAACTTAAGATTGAGGGATTTAACACTTTCACTAATATGTAAGATAAGACCATATGAAGAGTCAGGTGAACAAAAAAGACACCCCTATAAGTATACTTGTACTCAGAGTTTGGAGGACCTAAAATTTATGAGTAATTTGATATGTTGGATATTTGAATGGTTTAACAGAATTACATGATTGTGAGGTGTCCTACTTTTTCTAACCTTGCTTATTAATTTTACACTAAATTTCAATTCAATGATAATCCTAAGCTTAACTTGTTCATTAAGCGGACATTTCAAATATATATATTTGGCTTTGGGTGGGGAAGGGCAAGGAAACTCTTTTTGCTTCATTTTTTAATTATTTTCTATTCTTCTTTAAAAAAATTAGTAAATTTTGGTCTTTAATGACTAAGTTCCTTTTTCTTGGTTAAAGGGAGCTGAAACCTTTGGAACTTTGTAGATCATGAGATGTTTGGGTTTTAATGCAAATCATTTTATTTATTCAGAATTTGAATTGTTCTTTTATCCTTATGTGTTATGATTATTTGGGTTGATTTCTAATAAGCTTGATTAATTTGTTGATTGAAATAATAAATTGCTATACTAAATATTGAATACATAATTGCTCGGTTCCTTTAATATTTATAACAACTAGGAGTTCATAATTTGTTGCGTCAATAATCATAAATCATTATCTACAAGGAAGAACGCTTAACTAGATTAAATGTAATTGTTGATGTTATGTTGTCTTGATACGATGGTCTTTCTAATTTTCAAAACTATTGTTTAATTAAAATTTAAATCGTAAGTGAGATTGATGAACAATAAAGTTTAATTAGATTACATGTTTCTAATTAGCTAATCACGAGTAAAGACAATTATTAAGTACCATAATAAATATTTGAATAACAAAAAAATTATCTTTTATATCAACGATTAATCGTAGTTCTAATGATGGATATGACCGTATACCAAAGTTAGTTTTAATGATAATTTACTTATATTTTTTGTTGAATTTGATTTGCTAATTTTTATTACAAAATGTTGTGTTACCTCACCCCATATTTTGCTAATGGATTTGTTACGTAATGATTTGTTAAGTATACATATTTTGTGTTAAATATGTCTACTTTTCATATTTAATAATGTAACCATATGATTGTAATTCATACACAGTTATTTAAATTTTAAGAGTTATTATAACTAATATTTTTTTGTTTTTGTTTATTATTTTAAAATAAAATAAGATAACATATTTTGTGTATATCAAAGTTTCTCACCAAAATACTTTAATGCTCGATTTTCGTAACTGTTTTAGTAGTGGATTATATACTCGGCGAAGAAATTGTTCTCGTGTTTTTTTTTCTTCAAGTAATTGACTTTCTTCTTCTTCTTCTGTATAATTTTGTTTAGTTTTTGTCTGTTACTTTGGTTATGGTTGAATGCAAGTGTGTATCTCGCAGTTTAATGATTGTCCGTTATTTGGAGTCTACGTCGAGAGGATTGAGGCTGATGAGAATTTTTAGGATGTTATTGATGGTTCATTGAAGGTCATGTTCAGAATTAAGAGGTTTCAATCTTATGTAGATGTTGAGAGAGTAAGTGAAAATTAAAAAGGTTATGTTTCTTTGGAGAGAGGTTCTTTTATGGTGTAACTGTTGGACAATTTTGTCCTTCTTTATAATATTGGACAATTATTAATTATATTTTTGGTTTTTAAATAATTTATCGGTTAAGTTACGTAATTTGATCCAAACAAAGGTAATAAAGTGGCCCAATAAATTATCTAAGTTAATGGGTCGAAGTCCGAAAGGAAAATAGATTCCGATTAGTGTGGACTGGACCCATATCGAGCTTGTGATGGGGAGGTCCGATATGAAAGCTATATAGGTTAAGGTCTCCTACAGTTGTTTATGTAATTAGTAAGCATACAGATCCTCTAACCCATTAAGAGCGCTTACGTCTTAAGAAAACTGAAGAAATGCGTTAACCACGTGTCAGTGATCACTTTCCGTGAAGGTCCCAGAAGATTTGAGCTCGTTTTGACCTCGGAAACTGCTTCGGAACATCGGATGGAACCAAAATCAGGTATTCCACATTTTCTTCATTTTTAACCCTTTCATGAACGATCTAGGACACGTAATAAGGTCTATCATATGTGTTACACGTGGTAACAGAGCGGTTATGTGATCAAGTTGTCGGAAACGAAGGTTTTTTTAATTTCCATTCATTATGGTTTTCATCAGTTTTTGATTTGTTTTTTGATTTTTTTTTGCGTATATGATGACGTAAAAGTGGTATACATAAGGCTAGCTATGAAAAATGGGTTGAAAATAGGCCAAAAAGAGCGGAAAAAAGTCATCTCAAATCGTCGGAAATCACCTTTCTTGTCAGAGGGCGATGCACTGCTCGCCCTACAATGCTACAATACCAGCGGAGTGGCGGTACGGATGGCGTGTGCAATGCGTGTCGCCAAGTGGCTCCACACATTGAGGGGCGCGTGCGTTCGCACCTCACACGGCTCGCTCTCCCACGAGTGCAAAACAATTGTGACGTGCATCGCACGGGCCTGTATCGATCCCGACACGTGAACGACAGGGATCCAGACACGTGGCAGCGTGTGCAATAAACCCATATGCTCGCAAGTTAATGCTTGCTGACGTCAACACACAGTATGCGCTAACGTCAACACCCAAAAAAAAGTAAAATTTCAAAATTCCCATAAGGTTGTCCCGAGTCAGTTTTCGGGTTCGAGAAATTTTTAAGTGATTTTTCAATTTTTCTGGATTTATTACGTTGGTAATTGGATTTCAAAAAAGTTTTTAAGGCTTTTTAAAGCTAATTTTGAGTGCATTTTTGTACTCTGAACTGCACATAAGAGAAACACTTTAAGTTTTATGTCTCGTACGGTAAGTTCGGTATTCGAGAAAGTATGATAGTCACTCTCATTGAGATTTTTTTAAGCAAAAGTCTCAAATAAAGTTTAAAGACAATGTCTTCAATACTGATATGTGATTAATTGACTATGCATTTAGTTTTTTGCAATTATAACTAATTTTTACATACATTATACCCATATAGAATGTGAAGATGACATAAAGATGTATCCCTTGTGTTTATGGACTTTCTAGGTTACTGATGAGAATATAGTCATCAAAGTGGCCTTTCAAGTGAGTATTTTGGATTGTTCTGCTCACATGTTGGGGGATGTCTTTGGCCTTATATTTGGTTATTCTGCTCAAAGGTGTTGGGCTTACATAAAGTCTTGAAATGTTCATAAAGGCATTAGATGGAGGAAAATCGCTGCTTAAATGATCTATTCACCCAAAGATGATAGTGACATGAGAGTTGATGGTTTGTATTATGATCGCTTTTATGTTGGGGTCTAATTACATATATTATGTATTCAGCCCAAAGGTATTTCATAATACGTGTGATCGGATTCTCAATAGAGATACTGCTTTAATGCATTAAGTATCACTGTTATCCTGCATTTATACGGATCTTTACATTCTCTTCTCTATTTTACAGTCACCTTTTCTGTAAACAACAATATTGTCACAATTGAGACCTTAAATGGTTTCAATTTCAAGAAGTGGAAGAAGGATATGGAGTTTGCACTGGAGATGACTAACATCAGTATGGTGATACGCATTAAGAGACCTTCTCCACTTATAGATATCAGCTCAGAAGTTGGTAAAGCAGCTATGACGGTCTGGGAGAGATCAAATAGGATGTGCTATTTGATCATTAAGAGGTCGATCCTAGATCATCTGCTAAGTGGATTACTAGATCCGATCATAGCGAGAGAGTTCATGGATAGCATTTCCCAGAGATACAAGGTGTCTTCTTATGCGAAATAGAGCACCTTGATTAAGGAGCTATTCTCCATGAAGTATACGGGAGAAGGAGGCGTTCTATAGTACATTATTAGGAAGGTACACCTTCAGACTAGACTGAAGGCGTTTAATGTACCAATTCCTGATAACCTCGTAGTGCATCAGGCATTAAATACTCTCCCTCGAGAGTTTGAGATGTTGACTACCTCCTACATCTCTCAGGATGAGGCCTAGGACATCAATGCCTTGATTTCTAGGTGTGCGGCAGCGGAAGAGAAGATTAACAGTTCTCCTAATACAGCTATGTTTGCAGCTGCCAAATGTAAGGGGAAGGCTAAGCCCCAACAAGCTAAGGGTAAGGGTAAGAAACCTAAGCCCTCTCCAAAGATTCAAATTGGACAGACTAGCATTACTAAGGGGCCACATGACCTAAAGGGTATGAGGTGCTTCTTCTGCAAGAAGAAGGGGCATAGGAAGGCTGATTGTGAGAAGTACAAGTTGTGAAAGGTTAAGTAGGAACTGTTAGGAAACTCCACAACCTATATGATTCATGAATCCAATGTAGCTAAAACCACATCAAGTTCTTGGTGGTTAAATAGTGGAGTTTCTAACCATGTTGCTTCCACAATGCAGGGTTTAGATCCAGGAGAAGGCTGACTAAAGCAGAGGAGAAGCTGATGGTTGGCAACAATAAAGAGGTGGATGTTTTGTATGTAGGAGATGTAGCATTAAACCTCGATACAAGGTTTGTATTATTTTTACGAGAGACGTTTTATATACCGTCTTTTAGATGAAACTTGATCTCTGTATCAGTTCTGGATAAAAAAGGTTTTCGTTATATATTTGATACTTCAGTTATAAATATTTCCATCAATACGAGACATATCAGAACTGTCTTCTTATCCTATGGATTATATAGAGTGTGTCTTACTCTTAACGAAATGCATGCCTTTTCTTATGTTGCTGAACCTGTTACTCGAAAGAGAGCCTTTATAAAGGAAACATTGTACATGTTGTGGCATAAACGTCTTGGCCACATTTCTAGAGAGAGGGTTGAGAGATTGATAAAGGATAACATTCTCCCAACTCTGGACTTCAATGATCAGGAAACATGTATTGATTGTTTTAGGGGCAAGTTGAACAAGATAAAGAAAAAGGAGTCAACTCATACTTCTTATTTATTAGACCTCATACATACAGACGTTAGTGGTCCTTATACAGTCACGTTATGCAATACTAGATATTTTATGAAGTTTATAGATGATTATTCCCGCTATGACTATGTGTTCTTGCTTAAGGAAAAGTCTGAAGTTCTTGATAAGTTCAAGATCTTTATGACTGAGGTTGAGAACCAGTT
>JANZLH020000077.1:2907942-2923843 GCA_026770325.2 Erythroxylum fimbriatum
ATTGACGCGCCGCGGCGAGTTCAACGTGTTCTTGAGCTCGCCGCAGCGAACAGCCCCGAATCCCAGACTTTTCTGCAGATTCGCGACTGAACCTTACCCAAATCCGTTCAAAAACTTGCCTAACCAACAGATCGACACTTCTACCTCATTTCTAAACCCATTTCGACTCTTAATCATGCAAAAACACCACAAAATCACAAACCCTAGAAAATCGACATTTCCGACACCGTCGACACCCACAACCCATTCAATCCTCATTCAATCCTCATTTCAGTTCTAAATCACATTAAACAAGCTACAATCAACTAATCTAAAGCAAAGAAACAGATCAACTTACTTGGAATTGCTTAAATCTCCAGATCTTGCAAAACCTATTTTCTCCTCTTCTCTTCTCCAACCCACGCACGACTCTCCCTCTTCTTCTTCTTTGATTTTTTTCTTTCATTTTCTCCTAATTTATATCTATACTTATAAGGCTTTAAGCCCAATAACCCTTTTAACCCAACTAATCCAATACTACTTAATCCAAATTAATCCTACTTTAGGCCATGATTTAATCCCTTAATCAATTTGAATTAAATTCCAACCTAAACATAATTAAATTCCAATTAACAATTCTAACAAATCCACAAAGCTAAAAATCATGCCTCATAATAAATAAAACAGGTTTGGGGTCCAACACTAAGAGCTACATATTTTACTGTATAGAAGGAGGCGTCAAAATAGTGGAATCACGAACGTCTAAGTTTTAGGAATACGATGTCCATGATGAGGGAGGATCTTCACATCCTTCAGGAGATAGCAGGACGAATAATGCGATTATTTTGTATTTGTTTCTCATACAGTCAAGTCCGGTGGATGTAGGTCCAAATACCATGCATATGCAGGTATAGGATCTTATACCTGTTCAGGAAGATATTTCTAAGGTACAAGAACCTATGCAGTTTCGCAGATCCACCAGAGAGAGACGACCTGCTATCTCATTAGATTACATAGTCTACTTGGGTGAGCAAGATTATAATATATGACATGTTGTGGATCTAGTTACTTTTATAGAAACCGTTTCTGGACCCCATGCGGATATATGGTGGGAAGCGATGAAGGATGAGATGCAGTCTATGAGATAGATTAAGGTATGGGAGCTTGTTGATTTACCTCAACATTGCAGACCTATCAGTTGCAAGTGGCTATTTAAGACCAAGAAGGACATACAGGGTGAGCAGTTTAAGGCACGTTTGATTGCCAGGAGATTCACTTAGAGAGAAGGAGTTGACTTTAATGTCACCTTCTCTCCTGTATCCTCGAGTGATGCATTTAGAGTGATTATGACAATAGTAGCTCATTATGATATGGAGCTACAGCAGATAGACGTTAAGACTACTTCCTCGACCATGTATGCAAAGTTTGCTGCATGTTATAGAGCTGATACGCAGGCAATTTGGCTCAGAAACTTGATTTCTGAGTTGTCTATGATAGATTCGATAGCTAGACCCATTCAGTTATATTGTGATAATCTTGCTGTAATATTGTTCAGCAACAACAACAAGAATATCACAAGGTCTAAGTATTTGGAGGTCAAGTACTTGACTATAAAGGAGTTGATTCAAAAGGGTGACATTGAAGTGGAGCACATCAAAACTAAGGAGATGTTAGCTGATCCATTAACTAAAGGACATCGCCCACTAGTGTTTGTTAGACATGTATCCAGTATGGGCGTGTTAAAGTCCTTAGACAGCAGTAGTTAGGGATCATTGTATTTGCTCCTTAAAAGTTTGTACATTTTGATGTATTATGACATTATCATTATTTATTAATATAGGTGATCATCTTTTTATCCTTAGTAATAGCTGTTCTTGTGTATAATCATAATATATATGAAAGCTTTAAGATTTGTGTTGATCTTAAGCATTTTAAAGGTCACTGGGTATATATAAAGATTGACCTCGAGCTTATGTCATTGTCGCAGATACAGTTTAGTATGGGTATCCATAAATTTAACATGACATAGGGGAATATAAGTTTTCAATTCCATAAAGATTTTCTAATGTAGTTTAACATAAAGTTTGGAGACCATAAAGGTTTTCTCTAATGTTGTTTAGTATTCAGTGAGAGAAAATAGGATTTCTCTGCTGCAGTTTAGCACATGTAGTTTAGCATAAAGTTGGAGAAATCGAGACCTACAAACGAAGATGATACATTTTAGATCATACAAGTATCATCCTAGTTTGCTACACTCCATTTTCTCATTCATGTTAGCGAGGTATTAGATATTCGTTATTATATTGAACCTGTGTCGCATATAACACATGTGTTTGATATTTTCTGTATCGAAAGCTTTGCAGGAAGGAATTTTAGACTTTCATTACCTTTGGATCGAATGCTTTAATTTTTAAAATTTGGTACCAATATAGTAGCATGACTTAACTGATTTTTAAATTATTTTTAAACTTGAGTCATAACTGTAATTAATGCTTGTCCAAGTGGGAGAATGTTGGACAATTTTGCCCTTCTCCATAATATTGGACAACTATTAATTATATTTTCAATTTTTTAATAACTTATCGGTTAAGTTATGTAATTTGATCCAAACAAAGGTAATAAAGTGACCCAATAAATGATCTAAATTAATGGGTAAAAATCTAAGAGGAAAATAGATCCTGATTAGTGTAGACCGGACTCATATCGAGCCTGTGATGGAGAAGCCCAATACAGAAGCTATATATTTATATTAAGGTCTCCTTCAATTATTTATGTAATTTGTAAGCATACGAATCCTCTAACCTAGTAAGAACGCTTACGTTTTAAAAAAACTGAAAAAAGACATTAAACACGTGTCGATGATTAGTGATTACTTCCCGTGAAGATCTCGAGAGATTGGAGCTTGTTTTAACCTCAAAAATTACTTCACAGCATCGGATAAAACCAAAATTAAATATTTCACGTTTCTTTCATTTTTTACTCTTTCATAACCGATTCGGACACGTAGTAAGTTCTATCCTACGTGTCAGATCATCAAGTTACGAGAGTGATTGTTCGTAGATGTATTGAATTTACCCTTTTTTATTCGTTTTCAAATTTCAATTGTTTTAAATTTGAATTGCCTTTTTGATGTGCAGGCATTTCGTGAGCAGAGAGTGTGTAGAATTCCTCGCAAAACTGCCTACCGATGGCATGGAGGTTGCAGTTTAGATCCTTCACTATTCATGTTGAAGTGTCTAGCATTCCAGCCCTAATATGTTGAAATTATCCTATTACAGATTGCACATAAACTTTCAGTATCACTTAACAAAATTGGAGATCTAAAATATTATGATGCTCAATTGGAAGCAGCAAGAGATTTCTATGTTTGTTCTTTGGATGTGCGTCGTGATGCAATGCATCATCCTACTATTCCATCGGAGGTTAGATACCTATTTTTCTGGTTTCTTTTGGCCATAACAACAGCCTTTTTAACCTTTTAAAACCAAACTTGTACTGTACATACTTGTCGTTGATATGGTTGTTCAGGAACACGAGGACTATAATTACTTTGATAATACAGATGGAGACACTAGTTTCCCAAAACTTTATGATTTCTACCATATTTCTAACTTTATAACTTTCTTTTCCTTTAATTGTCATATGTATGCAAATAATGGCTGCTTGTAATAAAGGGGTGCTAACATTTTAATCCTTAACCGAGTTACTCAATACCTCTAAATTTCAATCTCTTGTGCATACTTGGTTGCTTTTTTACTGCTGACCTTCATTCCTTGTCTTCCTGTCTGCTTCTGTGTTATTTCTCTTGTTCCTGCTTTGAGAGTTATTCATATCTATAATTGTATGCTTGCTGGTGCTCAAAGAAGCTAAAGTTTTGGTGATTTTTCAAGAAATTTCTTGCCTAAGTTTCATGGAAGGCAAGAAGATGAAAATAGTGTTAGCCTTTGAAAGAATGTGTATAGCATGTGCATACTTATGTCACTTGGGGTCATGATGTATGGTCTTGATAGAAACATTGACCAGATTTGATGTTATTTCTAGAATGTTTAGATTCACCATTTATCAAATTATGAAGTTGAACAGTCATTCTTTCTGCAACTAAGACTTGAATGTATGTTAAACACCCTGCATTCCATGACTCTCACTGATTCTAATATGTTGTTGCTTTTCCACAACGATTGTAAACCCTGGATGTGGGTATATCTCTTGCAGAAGTAGCTGATGCAGACAGGGATATTGGAAATGAAGATGCAGCACTTTGATAGATTCCGTGAAGCTATGCAATCATTGGAATCTTTGACATTAAGATCTGAAGAAACTAATCTTGAGCAGTGGTAAGATCCTCTACTTAAACATTTTCTCCGCCCTTTTGGATCTTGAAAATTGATTTCATTAATTCTAATTTGAACCGCAGCGCCTTTGTGCCTTGGAGTTCCCTAAAAGCCAAACTGGGGAGAAAGAGCGACATGCTGATACTAGCCTTTGAAATTAGTCTTTTTCAGAAGATAAAAAGTTAAACTTTCAAGAACTTGTTCCTTCTGTGTAGGTAATAGTCAACTCAAGTAAGCTCAATTTGGCAACGGTGATCAGTATATATGGAGCTTTAGAGCAAAATGAAATGTGTTAGCCCATTCTTGGAGCACAAGGGTAGGGGTTTGTACCTTGCATCAAGGAAAAACTTACAGTTTCACTGCTCTTCTCATGCCTAGATTTGGTGGTCGGTGCTTTGTTAAGTTGTTCAGAATCTTCAGATAGAATTTGGTGCACTGGTATTGTTACCAAAATTGGTACGTTAAGCTAACCATATATATTGAAGCTTGCTTAATTATTTCAAAGTAGCTTTAGGATATTAGCCGACACACTCTGCCTGTAATTGTTATTTCGTTTTTTTATCAAATGTTTTATTTCCTTCTCCCCCTTTTTACCTTATAAAATAGTATTAGTTGAAAGGTTAGAGACTATAGAAGTTTAGTTTTATGATGAACTTTATGTGATTAACGTTATGGTTTGTGTTCAAATGGATAGAAGTTAAGTCTACAAGAGGAAGCAGTCTAATAATATTACAATGGACTCTTTTTCATCGATCTTTTGATATTAAAAAGAATTTCTTTTTTGTGGAATTTGTTAAGAAAAATTTGAGGAAAGGCAAATGAATTATAAAATAAATTTTAAAGCAAATAAAAGAGCTTATATTAAAAATACAAATATATGTATTATGTTACGTGAATGTCCATTCAACAATGTAATCAACACTTGGTATAAGTAAAAAGCCTGAATAATTGACAAGGCTTTGAAATAATAATCTCTTGTTGGTGCCTGCTTAGATTTGAACATCAGTTGCCAATTTCTCTCTTAAGACTTTTCTTAATATTTTGCCAGATGGTGCCTTGGGAATGGCTTCTATGAAGAACACCTTCTTCAATCTCTTGTAGAAAACCACCTGCAGTAATGATCACCATGTTATCCATTTCAGGAGTTAGAAACAGAAAGTAGTTGGAAGCACTAGTAGCCGTAGTAATATGTTACTTTTAATCATCAACAACACATTCTAGTGAAATAACAAATATTTACCTGCTTTGAAATGTACTGTTTAATTTCATCTTCTGTGATCTGGGAGTTATTTGATCTCACTACAAATGCAACTGGAACTTCTCCAGATGCTTCATCCTTCATCCTGAGAGTTGGAATTCCCTTCCTTGTAAGGAATCAATCTTGAGGTTTTCATAATAATTTCAGTTCTATCACTTTGTTTTAATTAATGTGTACTCTCCATCATATCTATAAGATTTTGAGATAAATTCTGTATAATGTACAAAGACAGTGAACAGGGGAACTTACGCAACCACAGCAGCATCAGATATATCAGGATGAGATATTAACATGGCTTCAAGCTCAGCAGGAGGAACCTGATACCCTTTATATTTGATAAGCTCCTTCAATCTGTCGACTATGAAGAGCTCATCATCGTCGTCGATATATCCAATATCTCCCGTATGTAACCATCCTTGCTTATCTATGGTCCTTGATGTTGCTTCAGGGTCATTCAAGTATCCTGTACATCAAAACCAGTACATACCATGTTAATTATTCCATGTGTTTGGTCTGATTTTTATATTATTTAGAGGATTAATTGTCTTATTAGTGAAATGGGACCTTTCATGATCTGATCTCCTCTAATGCAAAATTCACCAGGTTGGTTTCGTGGTAGAGAGGCCCCAGTTTCAGGATCAACAATCTTCATCTCAGCATTCCTGACAACAGTACCACATGAGCCAGGTTTTATGTCAAATGGCTCTTTCGCAAATGCCAAACACATCGCTAACACTGGTCCTGCCTCTGTCATCCCGTATCCCTTTTCAAAACAAAAAAACAAAAAAACTCATTTCTCCATTAAAAATCATCTACTAATCGTATATATATATATATGAGAACTATTCAAACAAGGGCAATTATTTATCTTTAATGATGTTAAATTTTGTTGGCTATATACTCTTAGGGGCATGTTTTAGTTGCTAATTACGTACTTGCTAAGCTAATCAGGGGATTAGTGGAGTTGATTAATAATTAGCTTAAATATATTGTTCAAATGGACATCCCAGTCGTTTTCAACGCTTTAAATTTAGGATAACTTATCTAGGACGGTAGCTTTCAGCTGTTTCCGGGGAGAAAGATACATTACATCTCTTAAATTTAGCTAAAACGCTTTGCAAGAATTAATGTACTTAATCTTCCTTTTATTTTTTTAAAAAAAGATTATTCCTATAATTTAAACAAATTAGTTCAAAACTTACTCTCGTTATTTATGTTTTTCTTAATCATAAAAGCCTGCAACCATCTGGCCAACAAAGTCAGAGACTTTAAATTGAACAAACATGGAAACTGTCACCTGTGCAACCAAATCTTCTGTTCAGTTTTACTTTGTCTTATTCTGTCTCGTAGAATCTTAGCCATTTATTTAGCGGGACTTATGTGAATCCCATACGAGTCTTATATAAATAAATGACTGAAATTTATTGGACACAATACGACACCATAATATTGAACAGAAGATCTGGACTCCTGTTCCAAACATCCAACCATGCAATAACTGGACAGGAGCGCAGAGTTAATGAAACAGGTAATTTGAAGCCTGGGTAACCTCCCAAGTCCCACCACACAAACTGACCTACCTTGGAGGCGCTTATCTATCTTGTTATAACTTGTTTCAAGAAAATTTAGCATTCATATGCTATTATGTAGCGGACAGTCCTCCCTATCCAACAACCACAAAATACTAAAAAGGTTTCTAATTTGTATAACTTAACATGTTAACCGGTAAGTTCAAGAAAGTTTCCATACCTGACCAAGCGTAGCATTTGGAAACTTTGTTCTCACAGTGTCTTCAAGCTCCTTCCCCAGCGGAGCCGCTCCTGATTTCAAGATCCTTACGGACGATAAGTCGTACTTGTCAGTCTCGTCGGACTTTGCAATCGCCAATACTATAGGTGGCACAATCGGCGCGACAGTAACGTTGTACCTTTGCACCAACGCCAGCAACGTCCCAATGTCGAACTTGGGCATCAACAGAATCGCCCCACCAACTCGCAGCCCACATAGCATTATCGAGTTAAGAGCATAAATATGGAACATGGGCAACACGCAAAGAATCACATCTTCGCTGTGCAGGTACAAGTTTGGATTATCTCCATCAACTTGTTGGGCTACGCTTGTTATTAATCCCTTGTGCGTTAACATCACTCCTTTAGGCAACCCGGTAGTACCCGATGAGTAGAACAGCGCCACCACGTCCTCGGGAGAGAAGTCAACCTCCGGTAAGTTGCTCTCGTCGGCTTGTGTCAGCTCAGAGAAGTGTAAGCAACCATCAGGTGGAGAATCAATACACATGATCATAACACCAACCTCATTTACAAGATCCTTCACCTTGTCCACGTAACAAGCTTGTGTGATTATCAGCTTAGTGCCTGAGCTTTTCACCTGTTTTGCTATTTCCGCGGCGGTGAAGAAAGGGTTGGCGGCGGTTGTGATGGCTCCGCGATATGAAGCTCCTAAGAAGGTGAGAACGAACTGTGGCGAATTGGGTAGCAAAAGCATGATTACATCTTGGTGTTGGATGCCAAGTTTGTTGAGACCAGAAGCGACTTTTCTTGACGTGAGCTCAACTTGAGCGTACGTGTAGACTTCACCTGAGGTCCCATCGATCAAACAGGGACGTGAGGAGTGGGTGGAGATGTTTTGGAAGACGTAGGAATGTAAAGGAATTGTGTTGGGGATATCTATGTCGGGGAGTTTTGATCGGAATATGAATCTTTCTTCTGGTTGCTCTGCTTTTTGTTCCATTTCAACAATATGTTTGCGAAACAGAGGACGTCAAATGAGTAGCTACCCTTTGAGAGAATTGAAGTCTGTGGGGGAAGGTCAGTGATGATATATTGACAGAATCAGTTTAAGTTGGTGGCCTTATTATTATCAAATTCAAAGAAAAATGATAAAAAAAAAAGAGGAAGTTGGTGGAAGGAGATTATGGGGATTATTGAATTGTTGAAGGGTTAAAAGGGAAGTAGATAATTAAATATGCTTGTTTTGACATAATAATGATGTCATATTCTGTAATTTTATTTAAAAAAAAACAAAACATGAGTCATGAGTCATTAGTCACGAGTGGAATGTGAAGACTACTTGATTCTATCATATCTATAATTTCATATTATCTACTTAACTAATATACCAAAAATTATAATATAATGTTAACATTAATTCTTTAAAAAACTTTTAAAATATTTTTAAATTACATAAATATTAGTTTTATTACTAATTTTGTTAAGTGTCCATTTCATCACAATAGCTTAAGCTGTTGTGTGAGGCCAACTTAATTGATTTTATATATTCACTAGCATACCCCCTCAAGTGAAAGCCCTTTGGGTTTGAAACTTGTACAAGCTCACTCTACCTTGTGCTGAATAATAGGTGGGTGGTAGGATTTGAACTTACGACCACTTGATCAAAAAGGCTCACCACAATAACTTAAGCTGTTAAGTGAGACCAATTTAATTAGTTTTATATGTTCTCTTACATTTTTTAAAAAATATTTTTGTGGTTGATAGTTTGATTTTTGATTGAAAAGATGGCCAAGGGTTGGGTGAGAAGAACGCATATAAAATATGGAGTGGGCTGTGGGCAAGGTTTTGGGTTGGTGAGACGAGTAGTGGTGGAGGGTGATGTGGGGTCCCTTGTTTGGTATTGAAGTTTGAAAGAGCCTTAAGTTGCATTTAAAAAAAAAAAAAAAAAGAGCCTTAAGTTGACCAATGTATGCAAATAAAATAATAATGATACTATATGTCCAAAGGTATATCCATATGATAAACATAGCGATTTTAGTTGGATTATGCTCTCTGTCGTCTTCCTCTTCACCTACCACACGCACAGACACTCTTTTCCTTGGTACAAAATCATCTATGCCCTTCACCTACTTTGGGCTCAAGCTCAGCTCTGACGTCGACTTCTGCTAGATTTTGTCATCTACCGTTTCATACCTAGCCATTTCATTTGTAAAAATACCTGACCTGTAAACAGGGGTTATGCATTTTTTAAGTGTAAAACAAATTATTGAAAGAGTTGGGTGGCAGAAATGGTTATGATAATGAGTCAACATTCTTGCCTACTAATAACTTTGTTGAATCAGGTAAGATTAAACTGTTTGTATGAAACGTATCATAATGGATTTTGCCTAATTAAGTAGTATAAATGGGATACCTATTATTAGGTTATGAATGGTTCTCAGCTCCTCGTCGTCGTCGTCATCATATTCCGAAGTTTTGCAATAAAGTAGAGTATGGAGAGTTTGATAGTATGCAGCCTTATCCCTACAATATAAAGAAGTTATTTTCAGTAGATTCACGTACATATGTGACAGGATAATATGTGACAGGATAATAGGAACGAAGGCTAAAAAGATTAAAAAGCTATTCTCAAGTGAATAGCTTAAACAATCGATAGTGAAAGTTGATCTCTTTGTTGTTTTATAAACAACCGCTAGGTACAACTGTTTACTATTCTACCATAATATGAATAAGACTTTTTTTAACGGATTAAAAATTGTTAAATTTTTTTATCTTTTTATTTTGATGCCTTTTTAATTTTTAATTAAATATTCAAAATTTTAATAAATGAATATTTTTTAAACTTATTAACATTTTATTAATGTGATTATTAGAGTGTGAAGATTGATATTTGAAAATTTCACTGACCGGTCTGCCTCTTTACCATCATCGTGTTCTTTTATAAATATTTCATTTTTTTAAAAAAGGTGAAGACTGATATTTCAAAATTTCATTGACTGGTCTGTCTCTCACCATCATCGTGTTCTTTTATAAATATTTCAATTTTTTGAAAAAGGTGAAGACTGATATTTGAAATTTTCACTTACTAGTCGCCTCTCACCGTCGTCGTGTTCTTTTATAAATATTTCATTTTTTAGAAAACAACCTTTTTCAAAAAAATTGAAAAACATATCTTTCTTTGATCTTTTACTCAGTCCAAGTCTCAAAGTAGTCAAATTTTAATTTTTTGCCCCGTTGAAAAAGAGGATAAGGAAAGAGATGGTTGAGTTTAAGTTCTTTCTCTCTTTATCTCTTCAATTTATTTAGTGTATCTTCATCTTTCACTTGATTTTGGGTTTAGCAAGTTTATATCTTTTTTGCAGGTATTAGAAGCGTTTCTCACAACAACTGAAGTAGGATTGGATGAACAACTTAAACGAAAATTTTGGGAAGAGTTACATGAGGTGATTCAGTAGATCTCCCCTGAAGAGAAAGTTATTCCAGGAGGATTTTAATGGTCATATAAGGGCAACCTTGGACGGGTATTCATGGGCTCATAGAGGTTTCGGGTACAGGATAGCAATGATAGTGGGATTGCTTTGTTAGATCTTGCGGTAGCGTTTAAGTTAATGAAAACTTATTCTTTTTTTAACAAAACAAGGAGCACCTGGTGGCTTATAGGAGCAAAATCACGAAAACTCAAATTGACTACTTCCTCGTAAGGTGAAGTGATCGACCTAAGTTTAAGGATTATAAGATGTTCCTAAATGCTTGCTTGTCAACTTAGCGTAGACTACTAGTTTTGGATATAATAATTAAGGAGTGGAGGTGTACAAGAGTCAAATAGTAGAGCCTGAAAGGAGACACAATGAAATAACTTAGGGATAGAGTAATTTATGGACATGAATGAAAATTGGAAGGAGATGCTAACCAAATATGGGATAGAGTAGCAACTCTTTTAAGGAATACAACTAAAAAGCTCTTGAGGGTTTTTTAAGGGCTTACGGGTAATAAGTTGGAGTCCTTGTAGTCGAATGAAGATATACAAGAAAAGGTTAAGAAGAAGAAGAGTGCTTATAAAGTTCTATTGAATAGTCCCACAGAAGTAGAGAGAGTAGTTAATAGAATAACATACAATACAACAAAAAAAGTTTATAACCTTTTTAATAAAAGCATATAGGACATCTCTTTAGGTGATCATAGGACATTAGCGAGGGTACGTAACTTGACTCGTTGCAAGAAAATTACAAAGGAAGAAATTAAAAGGGCTTTGAGGGAGATGAAGAGCGGAAGGATAGTAAGGCTTGATGACACACTTATAGAGGTGTGGAAGAGCCTAGGCAATGAGGGTTTTGTTTGACTAGTCAAGCTTTTTAATGTGATTCTTAAGTAAGCCAAAATATTAAATTAGTGGAGACTTGGTTTGTTAATTCCTCTATACATAAACAAAGACGCATCTAAAATTGTAACAACTATAGAGTCATTAAACTACATAGTCACATCATGAAGTTGTAGGAGAAGATAATTGAGAAGAGAGTGAGAAAGGACACTTTTATCTCGAAGAACCAATTTGGCTTTACGTCAGAAAGGTTCACGACAGAAGTTTTATATCTCATAAGAAGATTAATGGAATATTACAGAGAAAGATAGAGTATTCTACACTTGTTTTTTATTGATTTAGAGAAAGCATATGATTGAGTATCTAAGGAAATCATGTGGAGGTGTTTAGAGGATAAGGAAGTTCCTTTGAGTTATATAACAATTATTAGGGATATGTATGAAGGGGCAAAGACTAGAGTAAGGATGATAGGAAGAGATATAGAAAATTTATGTATCGATATTACACTAAGGCTCCTTATTGAGTCCCTTTTTGTTTACAATAACGATGAATAAGCTCACCAAGAATATTTAAGGGAATGTGCTTTGGTGTATGTTATTTGTTGACAATATTGTCTTAGTTAATGGCACAAAAGAGGCGTTAATGTCATGTTAGAACTTTGGAGAGACATTAGAGTCAAAGGGTTTTAAATTGAGTAGGATTAAGATTTAGTAGTTAAAGTGTAACTTTTCAGGTTATAGGGTAACTTACGATGTGAAGGTAAGGATTGGTTCAGAATTTATACCACAAAAAGAGTGTTTTAGGTACCTAAGGTCTATCATCTAAAGTAATGGAAGGATCGATGAAGATATAGTATATCATGTCAAATCAGGCTGATTTAAGTAGAGAAGTGCATCAGGAGTTTTATGTGACAAAAAGATATCACTCAAGCTCAAAGGTAAATTTTATCGTTTAGCGATTACGTCGACCATGTTATATGGGATGGAGTGTTGATCGATCAAACAACCGTATAGTAATAATCTAATGGTGGCGTAGATGAGGATGTTCCATTGGATGTATAACCTTACTCGAAGAGATAAGGTTAAGAATTTATTAGTAAGAGATAAATTAAAGGTAGTCAATATTAATAAAAAATTCAGAGAAATGAGGCTTCGGTGGTTCAGACATGTTAAAAGGAGATATCCTGATGCTCCAGTGAGAAGATGCTAGAAAATAGTAATTAGAGACTATAAGAAGAAAAAAAAAAGATGGCCTAAGAAAAACTAGAGGAAAATAATCAAGAATTATATGACTTTGCTTGAATTTATCGACCTGCAATAGAAAATTTTGGTGTACTAAGATATAGATAAAAGATCTCACTTAGAGAGGCCTCTCTCGTCCTCTTAAGTCTTTTAAAAAAATTTCTTCAAGTTTCATTTTATAGTTAGCTTTTTTATTATTTCGTAATATTTTTTACATAGGACTTCCCTCCTAGTTATTTGGCCTAAGCGGTGTCTTACTTAGTCTAATTACTATCTTATAATGAATGGTTTGATTTTTTTGTATTTGTCTTTTTCCTGATTTGTGTATTTAATATTTACTATGTTTTATAGGTACTGTATTATGTATTAAATTTTATTTTTAATTATTTTATATAGATGTATTTATTTATATTTTGTATTATTATTATTTTGAGTTATATGTGGGTCTATAGAAAATAACTCCTCTGCACAGTAGGGGTAAGGTTGTGTACTACTGGACCTTTACATATCTCACATTTCTGAAGAATTTGTACTGAGTATTGTTGTTGTTGTTATTATTGTCATTGCCGTTATATTCAAAATATGATCATTTATTTATAACTTAAAAATTATATTAGGAGATGTCATATAATACCTAAGTATCAATCTTTAACAGTAGGTTAGTCACATTAGAAAAATATTTTAAAAATTTTTGCTTCAATGTCCAACATTTTAAACTTTAATAAGTATATGCATATATATATATATTAAAATAATAAAATAATAATTATTAAAAATAAAAGATGATGACGACGACAACGACGACGATAATAAATATAAATATAAATATAAATAAATAATACAATAAATATAGAGCAAGGTAAAAATAATAATAAAAGAAAAATAAGTAAATAAATACAAAAACAAGAAAGAAGAGAAGTATACATACATATATATATATATATATGCAGATCTATTGGAAACAACCTCTCTACCGTTTAAGAATAAGATTGCGTACTGCCGGACTTCCTCAGCTTCGTGTATCAGTAGAACTTTCACTGAATTTTTGTTATAAAATTTCAAATTATTTAAAACAATATTCAATATTACTACTATTATATATTAATTATATCATATCATGACTAAAATTATACAAAATTTAGTACAATATTCACAACTTTACTCGTATAATGATTCAAGAATCTCTAGAACCTAAGCTTTTGAAAGGATTTCAAGGAATTAGTGTAACACACAACCAAACGTTATTAGAGAGCTACTTGAAGTCCTGAACCTAGGAAACATAATTTTCTTATTTTAAATTTTTTTACTTCAATCTTTGTATTATTAAAACATTAATTAAGTAATTTTGTTCACTCCATGTGAAACTCTTTATAAAGAACTTGAATAAACCATATTTTTGCCTCAACTTTGTTACACATGCATTTAAAAAAAACAAGTCGTAATCCACCTCTAGCTATAGACAGATTTTGAGAACTCATGTGTGAATTTAACCAGCCTCGGGTTTTTGCATATGTCATTACAAAAAACATAAAATATGTTGCATGAAATCTTAAAGACTTCCCTAATCGTGACGTATGTCAACTAACATAGCCAGACCCAATTTCTACATTTTTTAGGTAGGAGGTAAGGTGAATGACTCTTAACAAGATAGAATCATTCCTATGATAGTATTAGGATGCAAGAAAAGGTGAATTGTGGGCTAATTTGATTAACATTTTACAACATATTCTTATAGTTGGGTAGGCTAGAAATGATGGCTGACTAGTTCTCTATTTTTTTTTTAAATTTATGAATAAACGAAAGGCTTTCACACAACATATGGCATGCAAGACTTGTAAATTAAGAATTAGGTTTGACACTAAAACTATGGCCTAATATAAAGACTTGGTGCCACGATTCCATTAATATAAGTAATATAACTTAAGCTAAATATTGATGAAAAGTCAATGTGCCGATTGTACAAGACTTTATATTTTTTACGGAGAAACTATTTTCATGACTTGAATATACGACCTTATGGTTATAAAAGAATAACTTTATCAGTTGCTCCGAGACTCACTCTCAGATTAAATATTGATTATTGTTGTTAAATAAAAATATATTTTATTATTTGTAATATTAATAATAGTTAATGTATATCGATAAATTAGAAAATGACTTTATAATAAATTATCTAATAATGAATAAGCGTATAGAGAAATACATTTAAAAATGGAGAACAAACTCTTTCAGTAAAAAAAATTAGAAAAGGAGAAAAATAATTGTAATACATAGTACGGACCTTATTACGTACCCAAGATCATACATAAAAAGATTAAAAACGAAGGTAATGCAGAATACCTAATTTCGGTACCATCTCTGATTCCGATGTCGTTTCTAAGCTCCAAATGATCACGAATCTCCCAGGACCTTTATGGAAAGTGTTTCCCGACATGAGGTTTAGGTCTTTTTACAGTTTTTTCAATACGTAAACTTTCTTAACGGGTCAGAAAAATGTATGCTTACGATTGATATGAGCAACTACAGAAGACCTTAACCTTTATATATAACTTACATATCTGGCTTTCCTAACCCAGTGGGTTGGTGTGGGTGGCGCATACCCTCATCGCTTAACCAAGAGGTCCCGGGTTTGATCCCTGCCCTTGGGAATGCAGCAAACTCCTGGGCCAACGGTCGCCCCCGAAAGGGATGTATCAGCACCGTAAAGGGGGATTAGTCACCGGCTTTGGCCCAGTGGACACCTCCTGGGAGACAAATATATATATATATATATATATATATTAGGCTTTCCTATCACAAAATCGATATGGGTTTGGTCTACACTAATTGAGATCTATTTTTCACCCGGACTTTAACCTATTGATTTAGATTATTTATTGAGCCACTTTATTATCTTTATCTGGATCAAATTACATAACTTAACTGATAATTTGTTGAAAACCAAAAAATACTGGTCGGGTCGGCCCTATCGGGCCTTGGGCCGATCGGTCCATTCATCAAAGATATCCAGTCCAAGCCCATTCCAT
>JANZLH020000077.1:2932626-2945549 GCA_026770325.2 Erythroxylum fimbriatum
TTTTCATTTCTTAGACTTTACACGCACTCTCTGTGGGATCGACCTAGACTCACCACTCTACAGTAGTAGTCTAGTTAATTAATTTTGACTAGCGTTA
This sequence comes from Erythroxylum fimbriatum, assembly GCA_026770325.2. Taxonomy (NCBI): domain Eukaryota; kingdom Viridiplantae; phylum Streptophyta; class Magnoliopsida; order Malpighiales; family Erythroxylaceae; genus Erythroxylum; species Erythroxylum fimbriatum. The sequence goes on from JANZLH020000077.1 coordinate 2,932,724, forward strand.
CGACGCGCGGTCAACACACTCCACTCTCACTCTCACACACTTCACGCACACTCTCCCTTCACCTTTGTTTTTTTCATTTAACGCCCCTCCACTTGGTTTTTGCTCAGCTCCTCACTTGTTCACTCCCCACCTTTCTCTCCCTCCTCTAGCTTCCTTCTTTATCCTAGTGTGTCGTTGGAGAGTCGTCCCCCAAGTGAAGAGTGAGTGATTATTTTTTATTATTCTCCAAGGCAAGGCTACTCACCTCTTTCAGCTCACCGCCCACACTTCATTGTTTTTTTTAATTTTATTTTACCGCCAGCTCCCCCTTGGATTTTCCTCCTAGGTAATGCGTGAGTAGCTGGCTTGCATAGGTGTCCTTCCTTGATGTCCCCACGTCCCCTCCTTTTGGTCTCTCACTTATTTGTTTTCCAGCTGCCACTTTAGAAGTTGAGGGCTCCATGTAACAGTGAGTGGAGTGGATTTTTGCTGTCACATTCTTGTAGCCTTCTCTTTGGTGTAGCTGTCACGTGTGTTTGTCTTTGTCTTAAAATATCTGTGTCTGAAAACTAAACCATCAAGAACGTTGCTTGTCTCCTTCTTCTCTTCTTCAGATACATTCATCTTCATTGTTTATTCTTCATATTTCTTCTGCTTTTGAGGAAAATAACGTGATTACTACAGCTGGTGTCTTTGGCATGGTGAGTGGGTCTCCTTCAAGTTGGTCCTCCTCTTGCTCACCTCCATGGTATATGCTGCCACATTCCTCTATTATATGCGTTTGGTGTGTCCCTCTTAGAGCTTGGTGGTAACGTGATTCACCCCCCAAACAACCAGCTGTCTTCGTCTCTCCTCTAGCCCCCACTCACGTGATTTTTGTTATCTGTTAAAACAACCAGCTGCGTTTTTCCTTGAAAGACTGGGATGGAGGCTGGTTGATGCGTGGATGTGTTATTGCCGTGAGTGGAGAATGAGTTGGAAATTGGAGAGCTGCTGCATTGTGCTTGAAGTAGCTGCTGGAGAGATGCCTCCTTTTTATGTAACTTGTAGCTTGGTTGTCCCATTAGTGGAGAGTAATGAAAAAATAATCCTTAAAATGAAGCCCCCTCTCCAGCGTGAATAGCTGAATATGGATGAGTGTTTGGTGTAGCCTCCCCCTTCATGTCACGTTGATAGCTCCCCACTTATATTTTGTTTCTAGCCAACAAATGTAATGTTTTCTTGAGCTGGTCCCACGTGAATGTTGTGTGTGTCGTTTTTTTGAGCTCCTCCAGTTGATGTTTTGTTTTTTTCCAGCTCCAAGCCTCCAGCTATCTTTTAACGTTTTCCACTGTAGTTGGTCAGGCCTCAGGCTAGCTGCTTAATTCACGCCTAAGCCTCCTTTGGTTTTCGCCTTGGACTGTTTGTAGTTCTTTACAACTAAAATTAAGCGCATTTCTTACAAATTAAACATGACAATTATAAATGCAAATTCAGGCCAACCAAGCAATTTAGGAAGAAAAATATATATATAACTCAATAATTAACCCAAAAATTAAGAGAAAATGCCATTAATTCTAATGATAAAAATGTCTTCAACAGTGGATTCAATGGTTGTTAAGGACTTCATAGAGTAACAAAAAATTCCTAGCCTTAGTTTTTATGGGTGCCTTAAATATCTTGTTAGTAAAGTTTTTTGTTATGACATTCAATATGATATTTAATAAATGTGTTAATGTAAGTTTATTTTGGTGATGCTTACAAGGTTAGGAGTTGTAAGTTCTTTCTTTGGCATGTGGAGCCCCTTTTTAGATAGGGCTATTGAAGTTATTCAAAGACTGCTAAAGGATAATGTTAATTTGAAGCACCAATTGGCCTTCAGTTACAGAGATCTAATTGAAGATGAGATGTGTAATGAAGTTTTTAGAAGACTAAATAAGGAAAAAAAGGAAAAAATTGAGTTAGACAAAAAATAAAACAAGTGGACTATGAATTAAAGCTTGCTATGAATGATAACAAGAAGTTGAAAAAGATATACATATGTTATTGTTGTTTCCATGGCAATTTGTTTTGTTGTTATATGTTTCCCAGTAATAAAATCATAAAGCTAAAATGTTTTATATGAATGTGGTTATGTGAGAAGTACTTTGTGTTGTACATGACACTACATTTAAATATTTGTTAATATGTTTTAGTTAATCCATTCATATGTAAGTACATTTGACAAGCATATGAACTATTTGACAAGCATAAAGTTGTAACCCTGTAACTTTGACATTCATAAACTTATAACCTTGTAACTTTGACATTCCAAAATACGAAACATTGATATTCATATAATATAATGTTGTAATGAAATGGATCCAACCAAAAGGGTTCCTAAGATAAAGTGGATTCCTACTAGAATTTACACAAAATAAACATAATAGATCCAATCAGGATACTCATAAAAATATACAACATTTAAAATGGACCCTTTCATAAGTCTCTATAAACTAAAATTAATAGCATAATTCTCTACAACCAACTCATGCCCAACTATTTGTAATTCACACTTTGTTGATTTCGAATTTGAATGTTAAAAGCTGGTTGGTTTGAATTACTAATAGCTCTTCTTTTGGAAGCTTACTCTTGCAATTGCCTTTATGTGATACTTGGGACTCCCTTTTATGACAACCCCCTTAGTTGGAATGATAGTTGAAATGCGTTATCATCAATTGAACCAAATGTTCTTTTTCTCCTCAATTTAGAGATGGAGCTGTGGATGACTATTATGAAGAAGGTTAAGACATTAATTGAATCATGAAACAATTACATATAAGAAGCAAAAAGAATACTATACTCACCTTAAATCTACCAACTTCAAAAGGATATCTACTAATCTCAGATCTATAGACCTCGCAAACTATTAACAAAGAACATAACATATTCCTTGGAAGAAAATCTAGAAAGGAGGGGGCATCCCTTCAAATAAATAAATGCCTATATTGATATGGAACATTAGGGCAATGGTCTGAATACCGTTCCGTACCAGACGGTACCGACCGGAACCCGAATCTGGTACCGGAACGTTAACAATTGTACCGGGAAAAAAATCCGGCCGGTACCGAAGATACCGGACAAATCCGGACAGTTTCGTAAAATTTAGAAAACCTAGGGACTAATTTGCAAATAACCAAAAAATAACCCTAAAAAACTACCCCCGCCCCCCTCCGACCTTCGGCCGCCCACTCTCTTCTCTCTTCTCTGTCGCCTGTTGCCTGCCTCCGTCCGTCTGCCGCCTGCCTGCCTCCGTCTGTCATCATACTTGCGTTTGCTGGAGGCGATGGTGGTAGCTGTAATGTCGGTGGCTGGGTAGTGAGTGTCGTCTGCCATTAGTTAGTCTTTAGAAGATAGAAACCCTAGCAGGAGAGGAGGGAGGTAGTGAGGGAAAACAAGACAAAAGGCTGATATATCGATTGGCTGACGGTAATAAGAGATGATATTTTATATATGGGTGCGCACTGCGCCACTGTCAAGATAATACCTTCGCGAATATTGATTACATTACATTAAGCTTAGAACAAGCAAATATAAAATTCGAGTCTAAGATATTTTAAACAAAGTTGCAAATTCTATTGTTTTCAAAAATTAAATTTAAAATATTTATTTAATAGTTTAATTTATAAAATTAATAATTCTAAATATATTAATTCTAAAATTAATATATTTAGAATTACTTAATTATAAATAGATCTTTAATTTAACAATTCAACTTTTTAAAATTATAATTTTTACTCCCTTTTTTCTATATTTTAACTTACATCTTTCCGTATAAATTAAAATATTATGGTAAATTTTGATATTACTATTTTGACTAATAAAATTATTACACATATAAAACTGATTTTAGCTATAGAAATGAAATATTCAAAAAAATTATAATCATAAATTGATTGTCAAAATATAAACAAAAATGAAATTAGTATATTATAATATTATTTAATTTTAACTTTAACTTTTATTGTACTCAACTTTATAAAAGGCTAATATTGATTTATACTATACACGATCCTGTCTTATTTCACAAGCTCAACGCATACACACTAAATTAAATACATTTGACTTGATATTATAGCGCCACTCAACAGCTTTGACATGCATCATGATCCTGAGAATTATTGTTGGCAGAGTGGCAAAATTACGTTACATTTCCCAATCCTTATATGAATATCAAGTTTAGTACATATAACGACTAATGTTATGAATACCATACCAAATTTGGTACTCAATTAGGTTCTAGTATAGTACTGTACAGGTATTGGTCAATACTGAGTATCGTTTCGGACAATTTTTTTAATTTATAAAATAGTCCTTAAATTTTAAAAAAATTTACAAAATAGTTCATTAGTATATTGTACTGTATAATTTACAATTTTACATCAATTCTGTTTCCAAAAATTACAATAATAAAAATTTAAAATAACAACAATTTATTTACTTTTATTAACAATAATTTTCAGATATTTCACATATAAATAATAACCACAATTAATTTGAAAAAAGGCAATCATCATACAAATATAAAATTAAGAATAATACAAAGTATTTAAAATGTTACAACTTTATCGTATAATAAATAATAATTACTTCATAAAAAGAATAATAAATATCCTTAACTCTCTAACTGTTACAATTTACAATAAGAGTTTGTGACGAAGAAATAATCAAAAAGAAGTGAAACCTGAAACAAAAACATTTATAATTACATTGCATATATAAAATTTTACATTTACAACAAATATAAGTAAAATTAAAAGAAGAGAAGAGACAAAAACCTGAAACTTCATTCAATCATCTAGGAGGTACCCGTTATATTGCACTGATCTCAATTATCATTTGGTACAAAATTTTTATCATTGAGAGAAACCTCATCATCATCATCATTCAAATTGAGTGCACCAAATGACATATCAATGCTTTCTCATCCGAGATTATCTTCCAATTCGCTCATATCTACCAAACCTGGTTCCTCAAAAACCCAATCCGTCAAAAGATCAATATTATTAATGCTTTAAATTGTAACGAATTATAAACAATAAAATTTAATTATTAAAAATTATAAGGAATTATATCTAAATTAATAATTATAATAACATATTTTTCTTAAAGCTTTAAATTGTAATGAACGAAGACCAAGTCATTTAATCTCTTGAGCTCCAATCAATTCTCTTCTTGGAATGGACGAATTCAAATGTGCTCTAATTCCTTTCACAGCTTATTACACTCACATGTTGACTTAAAATTCAAATTATGAAACTTTGCAATTATGGAAGACTAGTTCCAAATTCATTTCACCAAGAAACTGTAAATCGTAAAATAACAAAAGTAGAGTTATAAATAAAATAAAGTGATAATTAATTTTTAACAAGTAAGAAAAGGGAAAAAGCTAATACCTGAAGCAAGTTTTGGTCTTTGTCGAATAACAATTGACATCCTAAAATCTCAAGAATACAGCTTATAAAGCTCCATTTGTGAGCTCAAGAGATCGTGCATTATATCATGGGCAAGAAATGTTGTAATAGTTAATAGCGTTTCCCTATTAACTTCAACTTTGTTTGTAAAACCTGGTTTGAAATAGACACTAGGATTCAAAAATGCCCTAACTACAAAGAAACAGAGAGTAAAGTTGCCTTTTTCCATTTGTCATTAATGACTGCAAGATAAGGTGATGGAGGGCCATCAACTAAGGCCCTTGAAGATTTAGCAAGCATGGGATTTAGTGAAGATCAAGTGAACCAGTTGACCAAAGAAGAAGAATTTGAAGACTACATTGATTTGGGTTTTATCATGCAAGTTCATGTCTATGTCAAGCCATTTGGTCTTGTAAAAGCCTTACTCACACTTGAAGAAGATGCAACCAACGAACCAACCCAATTAAACATGCTCGTCCAGCCTATGGAGAAGTCCAAAACTGAGCTTGGATGTTGTCTCAGTGGATAAAAAGTCAAGAAATTCACTTAAACAATTTTCAGACTATATTTACTACTTTCCGTTTTTATTTTCATTTAAAGTTGTCATTTTTCGTTTTTTTATTTACTATTCTGTTTAAAGACTATTTAAGGAATGTTTAATTATGTTTATAATCTATTTTGGAATGCCAAGGATTTGTGAGTTGCCGATTTCGATGTGGCTTCCCAAATTCTTATCAGCTTTCCATATATAGGTCCGTTTGTTCTTGTTTTGGATTTTCAGATATATCACAAAAATGAAATCGTGACTTTCCAACTCCAATTTGCTGTGAGTTTCTAGGGTTGTTAGTATTCCTAAAGTATCAAAATCTGGGTTTGTGAGTTTCTCCAAAAACTTTCATCTTTCTTAACCATTTTCAAGCAGCGTCCGAATCTGACCTTTTGATAGTGTTTTAATCACAACTCAGCGACCACTTATCCAATCAGTTCGTGTCTTATATCAATGGAAAGCTTATAGAAAATCCTACAAACTTCGTGAAGGACTTGCCAGCCAATTTTGTCTAGTGTTTTCCCAGAAATCCATCCCAAAATCCACGTGTTTGTCAAACCTGTTCAACTTGCCATAACCTTTACCCTACCTTTTTCCCAGCCTAAAAAAAAATCAATCCTAAACTCATCAATCCAGCCATCAGTGGTATCAGAGAAAGGTTTTTCAACCCCTTCCTATCATGTCACAAGATAGCCAAAAACATTCACCGTTAACCTAGGAAGAGGTGTTACACCAGTTAGAAACACTTCGACTTGAAAATTAAACCTTGAAAGCCAAAAAGTTTACTTTCAGCCTCGTAGAGGACGTGCCCATAGTCCTTCTCCTAGCAACGACCTGCCAATTGATGAAGATGATGGAGACCTGAAGGAAGACGATTATGAGGCAGATTATGATGATCAATATGAGCAGTGAGGGAGACAAAGAGGACGTGGTAGGAGAGGTGGTCTAGGTCGTGGTCAGATTGTTGCTAGACATCCTTAAAAGCAACAAGATGATGTTTACAATTTCAAGGTGGAAATTTCAAAATTTGAAGGTAAAATGAATCCAGATATCTTTCTTGAGTGGCTGCATACCGTGGATAGAATTTTTGAATTGAGAAATGTTAGTGAAGAGAGAAAAATGATATTGGTGTCTACAAAATTGAGGGGTTATGCTTCGTTGTGGTGGGATAATATTTAGAAAAGAGAGTTAGAGAAAATAAGAGGAAAATTGCTACATGGATTAGAATGAGGGAAGAATTAGAAGAAACATTCATGCCTCCCAATATAAGCAGAGATTGTTGAATCAAATGATGAATTTAGAGCAGGGTAGTTATTTGGTTGAAGGCTACATAGAGGAATTTGAGAAGTTGTTGTTGAAGTGTGATTTGAAAGAGGAAAATGATGTTGTTATTGCTCGTTTCCTTAGAGGCCTCAAAACTACAATTTCTGACATGGTGAACATGTATGAGTATTACAGTTTTCATGATGTTAAAAGACTTGCTTTGCAAAGTGAAATCAACTTGAAACAAGCACAAGCCTGGAGACAATCTTTCCCATCCAAATTCTCACCACATTCTCCCAAAACACCATTCACAACACAAAACACCACCAAATCGAGCTCCTCCAGTACCACACCACAAAAATCAAACCCATACACACCTAGATTCCAAAATGCTAGCCCACAAGCTGCCCAAAAAGCTATCCTAAGAAACTACAACCCACAAACCCCAAAAACTCACCAAAGATGTTTCAAATGTCAAGGATTTGGACACTTCCAATCCGAATGCCCCACAACCAAAATCATCACCATTCAAGAAGTTATTGAAATTGACCATGAGCTGTTGAAGATGAGTGAAGAAGATGTATGTGAAGAGCCGATTTATGATGACAATTTGGAGGAAGAAATGTGTGATGGAGAATTAGATGGAGAGCTCTTAGTGTTAATGAAAATGTTGAGTGTTAAAAAGAATGAAGATGAAGATTGGAGGAGGAACTCTTTATTTCATACAAGATGATTTTCAAAAGGCAAATTGTGTGAGGTAGTCATCGATGGAGGTGCATGTGAAAACGTAGTCTCAAACAAGATGGTTGACAAGCTTGGCCTCAAAACCGAGCCTTTGCCACATCCTTACAGGTTCTCTTGGCATGATACAAAGCATGAAATCAAGGTGATAAAAAGATGTCTAGTTCCTTTTCAATCAAGAAGTATGAAGATGAAATATGGTGCCATGTTATGCCTACGAGAGCTTGTCATCTTTTATTGGGTCGGCCATGACTCTATGATAGAGATGCAAGCCATCAGGGGAGAGTTAATACTTACTCACTTATGAAAAATGGCCACAAATTCACTTTGCTACCATTTGAGCCAAAATGGTTGAGAAAGAAGAATGAAGTTGGAACTGTAGGAATGATTTCTATAAAGGAGAAGAGTGTGATTTTACAAAGCCTACCAGCCTCTGTTCCTCTTGAAGTAGAAGATGTTGATAAACCTAAAATGGTTGTGCCACCAATTGTTCAGCCTTTAATTGACAAATTCTCAAAGGTTTTTTTCCAAAAACTCTCCCTAAGGGACTGCCTCCTTTGAGAAAAATTCAACATGAGATAAATTTTTTCCATGGAGCTACTCTTCCATACAAGGCAGCCTATAGGATGAATCCTATGGAGCATGCAGCTTTACAAGCTCATATTGATGAGTTGCTTGATAGGGGTTTTATACGAGAAACTACAAGCCCATGTGTGGTGCCGACCTTTATGATACCCAAGAGGAATGGCAAGTGGAGAATGGTCATTGATAGCAGGTCTGTTAATAAAATCATCATCAAAAATAGATATCCTATCCCTCGGTTAGATGACATGCTTGATCAACTCAATGGAGCTTAAGTTTTTTCTAGACTTGACTTGGCTAATGGATTCCACCAAATCCAGATGAAAGAAGGTGATGAGTGGAAAACCTCATTCAAGACCAAAGAGGGGCTGTATGAATGACTTATTATGCCAATGGGACTGTCCAATTCCCTATCCACTTTTATGAAGCTCATGGATGAGGTATTGAAAGCGTTCCTTGATAAATTTATTGTTGTCTATTTTGATGACATTTTGATCTATAGCCCCAATGTTGAAAAACATATTGTGCATTTGAAATTGGTGTTGGAAGTTTTAGACCGTGAGAGTTTGTATGCTAATTTGGAGAAGTGTGATTTTTGTACAAATAGCATTTCCTTTTTGGGTTTTATTGTTACAAACCGTGGGATAAATATAAATCCTTCCAAAATAAAAGAAATTCTAGAATGGCCCATACCAATAAACTTGTTTGAGATTAGAAGTTTCCGTGGATTTTGTTCTTTCTATAGGCGGTTTGTTAAGGGATTTAGCATAATTACTAGCCCTGTTACTTATTGTATGACAAAAGGAGAGTTTAAATGGACACCACAAGCCACCATAGCCTTTAAAACACTCCAAAAAGCCATGACCAATGCACCTATCCTAGCTTTACCAAACTTTGATAAACCTTTTGAGTTAGAGAGCGATGCAAGTGGAGTGGGAATTGGGATTGTTCTAAGTCAAGAGGGAAGACTTGTAGCTTATTTTAGTGAAAAGCTAAATGAAGCTAGAAGAAATTACTCCATTTATGACCTAGAATTTTATGCTTTGGTGAGAGCTCTGAAACATTAGAGTCATTATTTGTTGGCTGCCCCTTTTATGTTTTTTACTGATTGTGAAGCTTTGAAGTATGTTCAAAGTTAGTCACATTTGAATAAGATATAGCGTCCCCTTACTGTAGAGTACACACCGGAAAACCCGCAGGTCATTCCGATACATATCCTATGATAAAAAAGAACTACGAACAAACATCACTATACTCCACATGGCATCATAAGAAGAAAGCATCAATAGAAAACCACAACTTTTTAAAATCAAACTTTCTTCCCATTTCATTTCACCAAAATCAGTAATTTACATAACAGACAGTTTTCATTGTTTGTACAACAACCCGAAAAGCCTAGTACTATATACTATTAAAACAAAGACAAGACATCAGTCTTAACTAGGTCATCCAAAATCCCAGCTGACTAACCTGTGAGCCATAACCTCTCTCGCCAAAATGATCTACAAGGCTTGATCAGTCCCTCCAGAGCTAAGGGTCTACTCTCGATCCTAAAAAATATGTTGCAATTTTGGATGAGTTTGCGAACTCAGTAAGGAACCATCATCGATGGTTCACCCAATTCATGCAGCACACAAGCAATTCATAGATTATTTCACAATAACACATTCAGAAGTACCACATGATTGTATACAAGCAAATCACAATTTTATAAGGCATTCTTGCCTTTCACCCATTTAAAATATTCAACCAAATATGTATGCAATGCGTATGTGACACTTTCCCATTTTATTACGGTGTTGTGACCGAGTGCCTGAACTGTCTCAGTCTGGGCGCATTAAGCGTGAAACGCGTCTTAGGGGTAGGAGAGCCCTCTGGGTATGCACTACTTCCCTTCGAGCTCAAGGCTCTTTTTCACTGGTTGAGCTTGTAGCTCTGATCGGTGGCTACTCCGGTCACAACTATTATTATCTGATCATCCATTTGTGTATGAAATGCATATGTCCCAATTTCACAATGTATACATGTATCACAGGTAATCCATCGGTCGCAATTGATCACATTAATAGCAAGCAATTTTCAGATTCACAATTATCACAAATCATTACATCACAAGCACTTCTATGTCATATCTCCCAATATATCGGACCTTCTGTCCGGTATCCACAGTAAGAATCAATCACAATCACCCGCCATTATTCACCGCAGTAGACATATAGTAATTGAGAGATCCATCTAGATTACTCACCTATAGCTTCCGAGCTAATGCCGGAAAGTCTCAGCAACATCGGTGGATCGACGCTCCAAATGTGCCTCTATAACGGTCAAAATATATCCACATTATCAAATGTACAATCAGAAATATGTAATGATGCACATGAAGCAATTAAAATGTGTACAATGCATGTTCGTGACATTCCTGGTATCATTTCAAAAATCACATCACAAAATGTTTCCCCTATGTCATAGGAAACCATAGGCACCAAAATTACCCAATTCGGATCAGAAATGAAGTTATGGTCAAAACACTTTCAAACCGAACATCAGTTCAGAAATTGAAAGTCTTAGAGGCTCAATTGCTGTTCGGCTCCTTCATAACATTTGTAGCCCCATGTCTCTAGTTTAATTTGCAACAAGAATCAACTCAATCGGAGCTCTACCGATCGAGATATCACCAAAATATTGAACGTTGTTCAGACTTTTACAACCGATCATCCCACTTTGAACCGATCGGCCTTTTTCAATTTAAGCTCAAAAATTATAAATTTTCATGGAAAGATAGAAAAATATCTTAGGAATCCAACGCTTAAAAAATCAGGTCGATCGGAGGTCAGAAGAAGAAGTTATTCTCAAAAGAGTGGAGGGAGGTCGGTCGGCCAAAAAATCCACAGAAATGCTCTCACCCATGCCAACGCTCGCACGCCCGCTCGAGCGGGCGCTCACCCCTCCCGTCTGATCCGACCTCCAAACTTCGAACGCTCATAACTTTTGACTCTGAACTCCAAATTGGACAAACTTGGTGTCTACGTAAAGATAAAAGACCGATCTACAATTTTCATAAAGGACTCAACAACAAAATCGATCTCTAAAGGGGTCAAAAAGTCACTCAAAGGTGACTGGTCGACCAGCTCCAACTTAAACATCATCAGAGCTTCCGAACCTTATAACTTTTCACTTCCTTGTCAAAAAATTTCATACTTTATATCACCGGAAAGATAAAAACAAGATCTACAATTTTCACGAAGAACTTACAAGCAAATTCCACCTCTAACTAGGTCAAATTCACCCATGAATGCTACTACCCTGTTAAAGATTATGAACGAGCAGCTTGCCTAAATCAGATCCAATCTTTGAAAATTCATAACTCCTAATTCTTACATCTAAAATTAGCATACTATACCTCATTTTAAAGCTAATTCCTTTTCCTACAACTTTCCATAAAACCATTTGAGCTAATTAAAATCACAACAGTCCAGAATTCAGCTTTAATGTACAATCACCACAAAACCTATACTAAACATATTTTCCAGCATTAAACCTATTAACATCTAATAGTCGACCGGTCATAACTCTCAACCTAGACATCAAAAAATTGCATACTTAGTGGCAATAAAAAGATAACAAGAACCTCTTCAAGTTTCATGAAGACCAAATTAGCAAATTCAATCCAAATCAACCCTAAAAATTCATCAAAGTTTCAGGTCACAAAGTTCGGATTACTGTTCATACAGCACCTACAACTCATTTTCAAGGCCAAATTCAAACCCTTTCAATGCACGATTTAGCATCACTTCCTTCATATAAAATGTAGCCAAATGCCTCACCTTTAATTCAAGGCAAGCCTCACCTCATTTGCTCACCCACATAAAGAGTTATGATCAAAACATTGAAGTCTATACACATTCCATTTTTCAGCTTTTACACCTAAACCAATTCCTATCACTTCAATACCAATTCTACATCAATAAGCATACCAATTAGACAAGAAATCAACCAATATGGCATCAATACCTTCACTTGAACAAACACCCACAAATTGGTAGCACATACACCCAACTTGCTTCCTTTAATAATTCCTCATCTAACCTCATCAACTTAATCCAAAACATGCTAAATCATTCATCCTTACACAAACATGAATTTATACCCAACCATTCAAACCACAAGCTTCATGAAAGTAATGCACAATAAATCATAATTAATGCACAATAACTCTCAATTAATGCACCTAACTACTAATTGAAGAGCATATAATTAAATTCTCACCTAAACAAGCTTCCAA
>JANZLH020000077.1:2956736-2966802 GCA_026770325.2 Erythroxylum fimbriatum
CAAAGTCAAGAATGACACTTATTTTGAATAATTAAAATGTATCTAAAACGACACTTATTATGAATCAGACGGAGTATATTTTGTGGCGGACTAGGTTCGAATTCAAATTCTTTTTGCACTTAATCCAATATTACCAAATAATTATGTTTTAGAAAATTTAATAAAAACTTAAAAATAAGAAAATTCAATAATAATTATTTTTATTAACATAAACTAATATATAGCAAATAATTATGTTTAAACAATTTATAATTATTAACTAATTTATTTAAAAAAGTTCAAAATTCATATTTTATTTCAAATTTCAATCTTTGCTCTTCAATTAGTAAATGAGTAAGGAATGCAATTTTTAGACTCAATTATCTTATTTTTAAAAATATATATGTATATTTATATATATGTAAATTAGTTAATTTTATCATATGGTTTTGCTGTTTGTTAAATTAGTTAATTCAATAAAATAGGTAAAGCGAGCGCGTGTACGCGAAACAAAGCTTTAACATGATGAACGGCTAAGATCTAATACTATCATCGAGAATCAGAAGTCCGACGACGGAGAAGTCAAGAGTCAACGATTTGTTACAATATAAATGAAATCGTAAATTGGTGATACTGAAAATTTATCTGGTGCCTTCCTTAGTTCTATCTCGGATTCTCTCACAGGTACGCACACTTTGGTTTCTTCCGTTTGGAATCTTCTGGATTATGATTGTGGAAACTGCTTAATTTAGGGTTTTATTTTTGACGATGATCGCCTTCTTTGAATTTGATTGATCATCGTGATGATTGTGATGGTGACGATGCTGATTATGATCTTTCGTCTCCAGAGTTGGAAAACTTTTGCGTAAGATGTGGGCTGCTTCCTGTCTTGCGTCATGCTGTGCGGCGTGCGCCTGCGATGCTTGCCGGACCGTCGTGTCGGGAATTAGCCGACGTTCGGCGCGGATCGCGTACTGTGGCCTTTTCGCGCTCTCTCTAATGGTCTCGTGGATTCTTCGCGAGGTTGCTGCTCCTCTCATGGAGAAGCTTCCATGTAAGTCACGCACGATTGGGTTTGGTTTTGGGCTTATTTTTTTTGTTTGTTTATGACGGAATTAAGAGGATGGTTAGTGCTAATTTTGATTTTTGATCAGGGATTAATCATTTTCATAAGACCCCTGATAGGGAGTGGTTTGAGACCGACGCAGTTCTGCGTGTTAGTTTGGGGAACTTTTTGTTCTTTACTATTCTGGCGACTATAATGGTTGGTGTGAGAAACCAGAAGGATCCTCGTGATGGTTTGCATCATGGCGGATGGATGGCCAAGATTATTTGCTGGTGCCTTGTGGTTATATTTACCTTTTTTCTTCCAAATGAGATTGTCGGCTTCTATGGTATTAAGTTTCTCTTGCAAATGCTTTAAAATTCTGATAAGGGTTGATGATGTTCAGTTTTGTTGTAGTGCTTTAAAATTCTGAAAAGAGCTTGAACTCATCTCGGACAACTTGATTTTTTCAAGTCGTCTTTGTAGATTTCGAGGAGTTATGGTCCTATGTGGGTCTGAAGTATTTTGACTCCATTTCTTTCACCTAACTGATATTACATTCCAACATAGATTTTAATACGCTGTTGGGTTTAAGTTTTACTACTCTGTGGCGTATAAGATTTTGGATTTGCTGATTTTTAGATGACTTATTCAGCTGGGCAGTTTGGCAGGACATTTTCTTGAGATGTTTTACACTCTTGTGGATACTACATATTATGGCAGTATGCCTATATTTGTGGTGAATTAGTTATAGATTCATCAGTTAGTTCTGCTAGATGTAATAAGTTATGTAGTCTGGCTTGGGCTTACAGTTGAATTTTTTGCTTTCAGAGTCAATATCCAAATTTGGCTCAGGGCTGTTTCTTCTTGTTCAAGTTGTCCTTTTGTTGGATTTTGTTCATGGATGGAATGACAAATGGGTTGGATACGATGAGCAGTTCTGGTTAGTTTATCCTTTGCTGTATCTTCATAGCTTAACATCTTGACATTCTTCAACTAGATCTTATCTGCATTTCTTTTGGATTTTATTTTTACAGGTATATTGCTCTATTTGTTGTATCACTGGTTTGTTACGTGGCAACATTTGCCTTTTCTGGACTTCTCTTCCACTGGTTCACACCATCAGGACATGACTGTGGCATAAACACCTTCTTTATTGTCATGACTCTGATTCTGGTGTTTGGTTTTGCTATTGTTGCACTGCACCCTGCAGTAAGTTGCTATTATTTTTCTCATTTATTTGTCACCACTAGATATGTAGAAGATGCACTTGATGCCAGTATGTTCGAATTGTCTATTATTGTATTTTACCTTAGTCAAGTGGAAGAGATAAATTTGTGGATGATAGTCAAGTGAAAGAGATAAATTTGTGGATGACCATAGATATCATGCATTTCTATGTATGCAACATAGGATGTATCCCCTTTCCTTTTGTTGGAACTTATTCTATCATATGTAGAAAAACAGCAGATAAATAAAAGGAACATAAAGTACAGAGGTCAGAAAGCTTGTTGAAGCACATAAAAGTTGTTTCATGAAACAGGAAAGTCGCAGAAAATGATATAGGTATTTGGTAAGACCATACATTTTGCGTTGTAGTCGACTAACAGGATGATTGGTGTATAGTTCATTATTAAGTTCAATAGCAGATGTGAAATGACTTGCATTCACAAAAAAGGCCAACTTCGATGATGTTTGCCTGTGATCGATGTTTGCCTGTGATGTCTAGAATTTAAGAATTTGAGAATATATTAACAGGGTAAGCTTTTCGTATGATAGAATGGCTGATGATTTTCCCTATTTTCATTTTCTGCAAAGTTACTCTTTTGCTACAAGTTTATGCAGCATGGTTTTTGGTAATGATCAAATTGGTTATGCTAAGTTTCATCTACTTACATCTGAATAAGGACTGCAGCACATCACATTTGATTATTACTGTTACTGGTGCATTCGTAGTATGGATGGTCAGAGTGGATACTTCCCCTGGGTTCATTCCTATTTTAACATATAACCTTGATTGAAATCAGATAGGTGGTAGCATTCTGCCGGCTTCTGTTATATCTTTGTACTGCATGTATCTATGCTATAGTGGACTTGCTAGTGAACCAAGGGATTATGAATGTAATGGTCTCCATCAGCATTCCAAAGCTGTCTCTACCAGCACCCTTACCCTTGGTCTTATAACCACCATTCTATCAGTTGTTTATTCCGCTGTCCGTGCTGGATCCTCCACTGCTCTGCTCTCACCTCCAAGTTCACCTCGTGCAGGTAAACCTTGAAAATGTTCAACCCTTTTCCTAAGCATCCTACTGAACCTGTGTTTTTTTCGTATCCATGCTAGTAATTTGTTGGAAAGTTGACATACATAACTGATGAAATGTTTTACTCTCCCTTCCTGATAAGGTGATATTGTTAATATTGATGGAGATTATCTTTCTTGCATATTCTGCTACATTCCAACCTTCTGAATCTTGGTCCACTTGGGTTCTCTGTTCAGCGGTTATCAATGATGAAAACAGACAATAGTAACATAAGCTTATGTGACTTTTTCCTTCAAATTACAAATTGGCCTTGTAATCAGATTATCCCTGACAATTTTTATATGAAAAGGATCTAAAATTGTCATTTTTTGGCAAGGTGCAGCAAAGCCTTTGTTGCCTCTGGACAGCAAAGCGGAGGAGCAGGAAGAAAAAGAGAAGTCTAAGCCCGTCACATATTCTTATTCCTTCTTCCATCTCATCTTCTCTCTCGCTAGCATGTATTCGGCAATGCTTTTAACTGGGTGGTCAACATCGGTTGGAACGAGTGGAAGGTTGGTTGATGTGGGTTGGCCCTCTGTATGGGTCCGCATAATCACTGGGTGGGCAACAGCAGGTCTCTACATCTGGTCTCTAGTTGCTCCTGTCATGTTCCCAGACAGAGAGTTCTAAATCAACATGATGTTACCTTGTGCTTGCAACTTCTACTTGCTTGTAAAAAATGTCTGACAAATACTGTTTATCTTAAGCTGTAAAACATATTCTTCTTATGTGAAACTTCTACGTCAATGGTGAGATTGTTTTAACACATCTTAACGTCTGAATAATGGTGATTTGGTGATACTAGTTCCCAGCTCCCTACTCTTCGTCCTTATCCCCGACTAGTTATTCATTGCACTAGCTGCTAAATTTCTTACAAGATCAAATAAAGATTGTCTTTGCCTTTACACTGGACATTCTCCTCTCCTCATTATCATCTTTTTTTTTTTTCCTCTTCTTCCATTTGACCTCATTAGCAGTTCAAGAGAGTTATAGCAAGTTCAACTTCACGCATGTCATTTAAACTGAACAAAATAAGTACTAAGCACTTGAAAGGTACGAAATATCTGACATTTTGATAGCTTTTCAAGCTTATATGTGCTCAGAGACGCAGGAGTTACAAAATTTGATGTAGCTATTCACTCTTTGCTAAAGTCAGAAATAGGATCATTGCAAAAGCATATAAAAGCATCACTCAAGAGCCTCGTATAAATTTTAGGGAATCGTTATATGCTGTGTAAAAAAAATTTATGCATCTACATCAAATCCCCTTCTATAATATGTTACCAAAATCAAGATCCAAGATTCATGATTAGAGTTTACAATGTAAAGAAAACACTACCCAAGCTGTCAATCCTTTTGCAAAACCAAAACCATGAATCCAAACCAGCTCAATCATCAAAATCGCCAGCATTTTCCAGTAGATAATTAGCTGCCAATTCCTCGTTGCGATCGCATGCTAAGAATGCCTCAATAACTAGGGATCTGTCGAACCCCATTGCCTCCAACTGTATACATATAAGCATAATTGGTTAAAAACTCAACAAAGGAGAACAATTCTTTAAGACAACCAACGGAAAAGGCCAATTGAAAAGGGATAGTGCAAACAAACCCGTCCAATAGCCTCTTGTTCAGCTGGTGTGACGTTGATAGCGTGTGGCGTGTCCTGCTCAGCCTGGTCAAATATATCCCTGAAAAGTATTTATAGGAAAGATAGACCAGTGCATATTAAGGCCATAGTATTTTGGTTTACAGAGGCAATACCTTATGAAAACTTGTTCAAGTCATCCTGCTAAGACAAAGCCTTTAAAGGCCCTAGTACAGCTATTTGTTCCAATCATTCGACACCATGCATATTTTAAACCACGGCTTAAATATTTCAACTGAATTGATTTCTGCTCAACAGCAAAGATTTACTAACCCCTCAGAACCTTCAACAGGTTCATTTATCAACTGAAGAAATTCTGCATGATGCTCCTGAATCATTCTTAAAAGTTGGGGGTTTTGCTTTCCAAGTTCTTGAAGCATTTGCTATCAAAGAAGCAAACTAAATTTTAACATAAATAATGTCACCCTAAGATAGAGAAGAATAAAAGGGACTAGGATCAATACCTGTAAAATTTGTGGATTTGCTTGCACCATTGAACGTAATGCTTGGAACTAAATTGCAACAAAGAAATGATTTGGGGTCACAAAATAAACCATTGTTACTCAATAAGGCTATGAGAAGGATGCTGGCAGATCAAATCAAATGACATATATATTTGATAGAAAAACTTTAGAACATATATAAGCAAACTTGCAGACTGAAATGTATCAGTCACACACACACATACACACATGATTTGCAAAATCTTACTCCACCCACTAATTTAGGCTATTATTTACTTTAAGAGGTTGCAAATGCTATCAGATACACTTCTATGTAACTGAACTTAGAAACACACCTGTTGATTATTTCTAAGGAAATCAAGGGACCCCAGTCCACCGCCACCAGCTCCAGCAGCAGAAAGTGTCTCCTGGTAAAGTTCATATAGCAAATGTAAGAATCAGAATATAGAGATGCATTTTGAATATCCAAATTATGAAGCTTTACCTGAGGAAACATATTAAAGGGAGATGTATTAGGAGCTCCCGATACAGGCGCAGCAGGAGCTGCACCTGTTTCATTTGTCTGACCAGCAGGAAAATGAGCCACAGGAACATGAACTTCTGCTGTTTCTGGAATGCCCTGAAGGTAGATCGACATCAGTAGTCAATCAAGTAAACGTTCCAGAAGAATATGTCCTCAATCTTACAGAGTATAAATAATCCACTGCTCTCTCTGGGTTGTTATAGGCAGCTCTAAGTGCACGAGTCACTGTTTCTTTGTCCCAGCTTCCACCACCCATATCCATTATTTGCTGTATAGTCTGCTCAAGGTTACTCCCAGCAACTAAATTGGAAGCAGCTTGATCATAGGCATCAGGTTGTGCTCTGCAGTACATATACAGATTCTATCGCCATTTAGTTTGGTCGGTAATAATGTCACAGTCCATTTTCTAAATTTGAAAGTGGAAAACTTTGCCCAAAGAAGCTTCAAGGAAGAAAAGAATGCAGAAGAATAAGGTAATTTCAGACATCATTAACAGTCAACATTATCTCACAGTGCTCAGAACAAATAATTTCTCAAATTTAAGATATAGAAGACTACACCCTTCACGACCCACCCCCAAAGCAGAAATCAAAAAGAACAGCTGCACAGGTTGCGAACTAGAAATGTTGCTCCTAACATTCAGGCAGGTCATATTAGTATTCAGCCTAATCACTCATAATTAGACAATGTTCCTGAGATTTGATAAAAGAAAGGTGCATTAGCAGTTAATACGTTGTAACTGGATAAGTTATTACTAATACGTAGTTCAGTGTGCAAATGTTGTTTATGTTCCATTCCCACCTGAAATCAGAGTCTAGATGAACAGCCTAGAAAATAATGTAAATGCATGAAAAGGCAATTATCTGATATTTGATCTCCAAATAACTGAAAATATAAAGATATTGATTCAACAAAAGTCAGCGTAGATAGTGCATGCAAGCGCACATCAAATTTTGAATGGGTAAAACATAGATCAAAAAAGAAGTTCCATCCTAGATACCAATTTTCATTTTCGAGTTTCCGTAATAAAATTAACAATTACCAGCATGTTTCTTTGGCTTGAGGAGGAGCCAAGTACAGGACAAAGAAACTGCAGCTTGGAGTTGTAAACTAAGTGTGCTCTTTCACACAAGTGCTTCTGCTCATATACTAATTTGAAAAAGAAATAACCTAAATCTAATCAGGATGTCTATTTAAGTTACCAGGAACTTTCACTCAAGTTGCAAGAGTCCAATTACCAAGACTTATTTTAGATACTAGGTTGGTTGGAGTCACAAATACCATAAATCACAATAAATTGTCATTTCATGGTACACCAAACAAAATAATGTTGTAGGGAAGAACTATAGACCATACTTGGCTGTCAAAGTGTTTGAAGCAGAAGCCGAACTCTTTGAGTCCCTGTAACAGCAGGATTATTTTTGACAATACATGAGCACACAAATCCAGCCGCTTCCAGGATGTAAACACACAGTTATAATATAGACTCACAGTGGTTGGACACTAGGTGTCTGAACTGTATTTGAAGATGGAGTGATATTAGGTGGCGATACAGAAGCAGGCTGCCATTGTAGGAAAAATAATCAATATGACCAAAACAAACAATCAAATTGATTGTAAACAAGGAAAACAGAAAAGCAGTACCAGAACATACCTAGTTTGATGGGTTTGCTGCAGAGCTTGTAGCTTTACTCTATCACAATTGAAAAGGAAGGAATTCATAAGAATAAATGAATGACCGGAAATATTAAGCACAGGGTGTTTATAAAGTCAAAATTAACCCTAAACGAAGGAATATGGCTAATTCGACAAAGACAAGGCATGAATTCTTAGTCTTATATAAGACACAAACATTATCGAATGAAAAAAATAGATCTCATGATTCAAGAACTCAATGCCTATGGTTCATCTATCTCTATATTCTTCTGCATTCTTCTTTATTGTTGATGTTGTTCTGAACTTAACACAAAATCCAGACTCTCTCATTTGGTTGCTGAGTCTAATCAGCAACCGAAGACCTACAACTTCACCACTCAAAGCATCGACTGCAACCAACGAGAATAAATTGTGGCTTCTAATTACCAAAAAATGAATACACTTCTAACAGGGACAAAAAGATAAAGTCAACCAAACCCTCTAAATATACTCGGGGGCATATTCACTAAGAAACAAGAACATAAGTGCAAAATATTCAGTTTTCTAATTATTGCAATTATTCAATGTAAAAAGAAGAGGTACTATAAAGATGAAGACAGTAATAACCATATCAAGTATAAGATATTATAAATATAATTGAACCATGTACTGCAAGAAGAATACCTTGCTGAGCATGACAACAACAAAACCATCTTCCGCAACCTTGTTATCAGCCAATGTAGTTTCATCTTTCAATACTTTACCATTATGAATCAGTAATTGCTGCCCACAAGGATAATTGTCCTTCCCTTGTACATCTTCAATGTTCTTCTTTACAGCCATAACCTTTACCACAAAGCAAATTGAAATCAGTACAAACAACACAATTAATTTCCCCCAACAAGCTAGCCAACAGTAGAATCTGCCAATTTTCCTATTGTACAATCCCAAAGCTCCATGTTCAAAGTAAACAAGAAATTCTAAAACAAAGACGACAAACAACAACATCAGAAACGACCAAGTTAAAATTTCCGCAAAACTCAAAAAGTTAAATTAGAAAAACTACGACATTTCTTAATTAAAGGGCACCAAAAAGATTTTGTCTTTGAGTTTGTTCATGAAAAAACACAGACATCCATCAACATGTATATTCAACGTAAAAAGGGAACTCACAGTTTCAGTGGGCTGAACCATAATTTCGAAATGGCTGCCCTTGAGAGTCTTGACGGTAAGTTTCATTTGGGCAGTGAGTTAGAGAAGAATCTGTGACGTGAAGAAACCCTAGAAACCTCTCTTCCACAAATCCAAAGAGAATCAGGAAAACGTGTTTGCTAGTACAGGCTTCTAGGCCTCCCTGGTTTTTCTTGTTTCCTTGTAACTTGCTCCTCTCGCACGTGATATTCACGTGATTTTAATTAAAAAGTAGTGTTTAAGTGATCAAATATGAATAATTAATTGAATTTGAATCTAGGTAGAAGTTCAATGCAATTTTAAATATTTTTTAATTTATAAATTTTAAAATTAAAGTCAATTCATCCTAACATGTTCACAAGATTTTCCACTTTGCGAAGTTCGGAGGAGGGTCATTAATATATGCAACTTTTCTTTTGTAATTTTTACAAAAAGTTTGTTTTCGTAATTCTGTAACCTTATGGTCATAAAAGAAATAACTGATCTCTCACTCAAATTTAAAAAAAACGTCTATTTATTTAAATAAATTATTTTTATTTAATATATTTGAGTTTTTAATTAAACTTTAAAAAATTTAAAGTACTCCTCAAATATCAATCAATTGAAATTAAAGTAATTAACCTTAAAATAAATTAAACCAAAATTAGGCATAAATTTCATCTTTACAGTAACTATTCATCAGAAAACTCGTCATCAAATTATTTTGACTTGGAAATTTGTGAGATTTGTATCACTTTTCAATTATCAAGACAATGAATTATTTTATATAAGAAAATTTATATTTTTACTTAAAATTTTAAAGACATTAAATTGTAAAATTATATATATATATAAGTAGTTATTCTTAATTTTGATTTCTAGTAATTTAATTGTTAATGAGAAGTAAATTATAAAATAAGTATCCCAGTATGCATATCTTACGTAAATTTCAATATTTTTTGGATCGGTGGTTATGTTATTAATGGACAGCGGTTTCACACAAGGGATGTTGAAAAATCAACACAAAATAGTAGTATTTCAATTGAGGCATCAACAATATGTAGATCAAGTGCAAAAGATGCTTCACAAGTTGTTGATGTTGTTACGTATTATGGAGTGACAAAAGAGATTATTTTATTAGATTACAATAAATTTCAGCTTCCAATATTCATGTGTGATTGGGCAAATGTAGAACATGGAGTTAAAGTTGAAGAAGGTTTTACACTTTTTAATTTGCACCAAAGTCAGAATCAGTATGTGAGAGAGCCTTTTATCTTAGCATCGCAAGCAAAACAAGTGTTTTAC
>JANZLH020000077.1:2974816-3001846 GCA_026770325.2 Erythroxylum fimbriatum
TGCTTTTTCTAAAGACTGAATTCTGCTTCATCTGAATTTCTTTCGTCTGTTTTCTCCTTCGTCTGATTTTTATTAATGTGTATTTCGTCTGCTTTTCATTTTGTCTTCTTTTTTCTTGTCATCAAAATCGTTCAATACGTAAAGTCAATTTTGACTTAACAGGGTCCCCTGTGCATTACAATACATGGGCCAATCCTACCCATCATAGCAGGCCCATGAACACAGGCCTAATGACACGTATGAGAGAAGTACCATTGACATCTAATTAATCAGGATTTGTACAAAATTATGTTTATTATGCTAGTTCACAATTATAATAAATTTCTATCGTTCTCCTACTTAGACAGCATAAACTAACATCAATGAACAAAAGAAACAAATCCCCAGATTAATATAACGATATATGGCAACAATAGGATGTCAAAGTAAAGCCAACAAT
This sequence comes from Erythroxylum fimbriatum, assembly GCA_026770325.2. Taxonomy (NCBI): domain Eukaryota; kingdom Viridiplantae; phylum Streptophyta; class Magnoliopsida; order Malpighiales; family Erythroxylaceae; genus Erythroxylum; species Erythroxylum fimbriatum. The sequence goes on from JANZLH020000077.1 coordinate 2,975,256, forward strand.
CTCTCATAAGTCCAAAATGAAGTTACAAGTACCTCAACAGTATAGAAATCAAACCTGATAGGAGTACTGATAACATATATGCAAGATACCCATACCTTGATGACCTAAACAAAATGTGTCAAAAGGAAATGCACATAAAATGATGATTTGTTTGCGCAATTCCAAATAAAATGGCCCAAGTATCCACCCAAGATGCCAACTGAGATTTAACAAAATATCTCAGAACAACAAAATGAGACTAGGTACAAAATATGGCTTGTTACGAATGTGGTTGAGGAAGTGTTTCCATAGTTGAAGTTACTGTAAGTGTTTGTTTAACACTTTTCCAAGATACAACTCCTCCAGCAAGCATAAAGATATATTCTGATGTGGATTTGTGATCATCAGGGCAGCCACCATAATCAGAATCAGAATAACCTATCACCTCAAGATGATCAGACATCCTGTAAGTGAGCATATAATCTTTAGTACCCTGTAGGTACCTCAGAACTTGTTTCATAGCTTGCCAGTGACCTACACCAGGATTGCTCAAGTATCTCCCAAGTATACCAACAATAAAAGCAATATCAGGACGTGTACAAACTTGAGCATACTAAGACTGCCAATAGCAGAAGCACATGAGACCTTTTCCATCTCTAACCTATCTTTATCATTTTGAGGACACTGGCTATTTGAGAGTTTGTCACCCTTTTGGATGGGTGCACTGCAAGGATTACAAGTCTTCATGTTGAGTCTATTTTAAATCCTTTCAATATATCTTTTCTGAGACAAACCAAGAGCACCACGAGATCTATCACGATAAATTTCAATGCCCAGAACAAAAGAAGCATCGCCGAGATCTTTCATATCAAAATGAGCTATCATCATTTGTTTAGTCTCAGAAAGAAAATCCACATCAATACTGGCTAAAAGAATGTCATCAACATATAAGACTAGAATAATGAATTTTTTCCCACTATCCTTCAAGTAAATGCATTGTTCAACAACATTTTCCTTGAAGCCAAGAGAGCAAACAATTTGATCGAACTTCAATTACCATTGTCTGGAGGCTTGCTTCAACCCATAAATATATTTTCTTAATTTGCATACCATGTGTTCCTTACCTTTCTCAACAAAACCAGCAGGTTGATTCATGAATACATCTTCATACAAATCACCATTTAGGAAAGAAGTTTTCACATCCATTTGATGGAGCTCCAAATCAAAATGAGCAACTAAAGCCATCACAATACGTAATGAATCTTTAGTAGAGACCGGGGAAAAAGTCTCTTTATAGTCTATACCTTCCCTCTGGTTATATCCCTTCGCAACAAGTCTGGCTTTGTACCTTTCTATCTCACCTCTAGCATCACGTTTGGTCTTAAAGACCCATTTACACCCAACAGTCTTACAACCACTGGGTAATTCCACCAAATCCCAAACGCCATTCATACTCATAGAAGCCAACTCATCTTCCATAGCTGCCAACCATTGTGAACTACGAGAACAAGAAATGGCATCCTGAAAAGAAATAGGATATGAGTCTTCAACTAAATTGAATTTATAAATTCTTTTTCTGTATGTTAACATACTAAATCATACAAAATGCACTAAAAAAACATAATAAAACTCCATATTATCTAAATATAGGGTGAATTTTATTTCTTATGTATGACACTTATACATTATTCTCACTAGTTATAAAATTTAGTTATATGCATGATTTTAGTAAGAATTCTCAACAGATCGTATATCATAAACTTTATACATTAATCATAAACTTCATATTTTATTCTTGGTAAATGGAAGAAAGCAAAATAATTGTTAACTTCTCATTTTTCTTGGTACCTTTTTTTTTTTATATATAGAAGTTGATAATATAATGAAGTAAGGCACTATCTATTAATTAGAATAAGCCTTTTATGAAGTCATATAAGTTATGTATCTAAAAAGAATTAACGTTAAAGACACTATTTTTTATGGTATATATATATTATTACATTTATATACTGTATAGATAAATAGAAATTAATCTCAAATAATTTACAAAGTACTCATTAAGTATATATATATTAGCAACTATCAGTTATACAAAATAATTTCTCAAAACAAAGGTAACTCAAAATAAAAAAATATTTATAAAAAAATAATTTCTCATTAAACCATTTGGAAACTAGTTCTGCAAATGGATTAATATTTATTTTCTCCCTTTGAAATTTATGTTTTTCATTACTTTTAAATTAATTTAAGGATCACTATAATAATTAACTAATTAGTATATCATATACTTTAGTATTTAATTTAAGGAAGTTTAACAAATGACAGTATTTAATTGGTTTAAATATTGCATGATATATTATTTCAAATAAAACCAGAAGAATAATATTTATTAATAAACACTTTATGATAAATCAAAATAAAATTAGTGTCTACAGTAATTAATAAATATATTTTATTTAGTGAATTTGTTATTATTAATAAAAAATATATTCAAGTTCCCTCCAATAAAAATATATTCAAGTTGATACGGAAAGTCAAATAAACTTTTTATTAAGAAAATAGTGAGAGATTAAAAAATTCTATTTTTTTTGTATGGACCAATACAAAAAGGTATTTTCAATTAAAAATTTGAGAAATTTAATTTAAACTTTAATATTGTAAAAATAATTTATTTAAATTGATATTTTTAAAAATATTTTTATTGGATCTCAGCTATTCATTCATCGCCAGAATCTCCCTTCAACAGCAGGGTAGAAATTTCGTCCCTCGCCTTTCTGTTTGTTTTAACAAGACCAAAGAACCTTTTGTCTGTGAAATGGTGGAACCCTACGTTTTTTAATACATTGAACGGGCAGAAATGTCATTCCAATAAATTACCAAAGTCAGCTCGATTTATGCTAAGGATAAGTAGTGCTACTACATAATACGTAACCGACTCTAAATTTTCTGTCCAATATTACGATGTCTTATTATGTTCAATAAATTTCAACCATTTATTTATGTAAATTTTAAGTAGATCTTGCGTAAACCCTGCAAAATAAATGACTAAAATTTTATGGGACAAAATAAAACCGACTAATATTAAACAAAAGATCTTATATATGATTAACCCCTCGCATCATGTAATGGCCTTCCGTTTACTAAAATATTGTTCGATCAATAACACTCCCTCGCTTCTCTTTTGCCAGCGCTCAGACTGTTAACTCTGCCTCCCAACATTCACAAAACCCAACAACGCCCACCATTATTACAGCAACCTCCTTCTTTTAGCAGGAAATAAGATCTTTTGTTTAGTTTTATTCTGTTTTATTCTGTCTCATAAAATTTTAGCTATTTATTTTGTGGGATCCACGCGAGCTTCATACAGGCCTTATATAAATAAATGGCTGAAATTTATTAGACACAATAAGATACCATAATATTAAACGGAAGATCTAGACTCGGTTTCATGCCCCTAAAATATCTCTATTTCTGCCTGTCAAATCTGAATTATTTGCACATGACCAAAGTACCCAACGAGGGAATACAACGCCGCAAGACAACAAAACACATGGACGCCGTAGATAGACCCCATCGGCCATCGTAGCAACAGCAACAATAGCGCTAGCTCTTCATTTACTTTACTTCACTCCTCTCCTCTTCGTCTTCCATGAAGATCTCTTCCAAGTCCATTCTCAGCCCGGGTCGTGCCAGAGAGCCGACGTCACAAATCTCGCTCTCCAACTCTCTTAGTAGAAGGCTGCGTAGCAACGGTAGCATGAGAGGTGGTCAAGCGTCTCCTATGTTCTCCACTTCCAATGCCAAGAAACGCGGCTGTGGTTTCGAAAACCCCGAACCATCTTCTCCCAAAGTCACCTGTATTGGTCAAGTGAGAGTCAAGACCAAGAAACAAGGCAAGAAATTGAGAAAAAGATCGACCAGAAGAGGAGAACCGAGTTTTAGAAGAATAGAGCAAAACAACAACAACGACGACGACCACAATGTTGAAGCAAGTGAGAATCCAGATAATAGCCAAAATCATGTAAACCATCAGTTTTTGAACCACCAACAACCTCGTGAATGCTTGCCACTTAGAAACCGGAAATGGGTACATTTTCCTTTGACAATATGTGAAGCATTAAGGGCATTAGGGGCTGAATTTAATTGCTTTCTTCCTTGCCGGTCTTCATGTATGGCAAGCGAGAAAGAGAAGGACGAGAAGGCAGTGACGGATTCAGGGAACGATAGGTCATGCGGAGCAGTGTTTACAAGGTGGCTGGTGGCGGTTCAAGAAGCAGATGGGAAGGGAAGAGAGATAGAGCTGGTGGTTGGAGAAGAGGATGAAAGAGAAGAGAGTAGTAGATACAGGAGGAGTTATAGGAGGCACGTGTTTGAGGAGATTGAGTTTAAAGATGAAAGCTTTGAGGGAGGAAGTGGGAGCGGTCAGGAAGAGGAAGCAAGGGTTAGCATTTGCATTCCACCGAAGAATGCTCTGTTACTGATGAGGTGCAGATCTGACCCTGTGAGAATGGCTGCTCTTGCTAACAAGTTTTGGGAAGCCCCTGCTCCCAAAGTGGAAGAGGATGTTACTGAGGTGGTTGAAGATGGTGGGAATGACAAAAACCAACAAAAAGAAAGGAAAGTTGAGCAAGGACTGCAACATAATAAAGAACAAGTCCTGATATGTGAAGAGTTGCGTTCTTGTGAAACAACTGAAGACGAGCATCAAATTCAGGAAGTTGAAAAAAGCTTGGCGCTTTTGGAGAGTGAAGATGGTGATGAAGAGAAAAGACCAGATATTGAACTCCAAGCAGTAACTTCAGCAATAAACCTAGAACAAGAGGTGAGTGAGCCAGTGGTAGCAGAAGATAATTTATACGATGATTCTTTACTTGAAAAAATATCAGATACAGGATACTTGCAGAATGATGAAAATGAAGAAAAGATGCTCCAATTTCAACAAGATTGGGAAGAGCAGAACCCAACAAAAGAAGAAGCACAAGAAATTGAAATTCCAGTGTCAGTAGAGCTTAAACAAGAGGTTGTCCAAACTATGCAAGGCCAAGAACCCCGACAACCTCAAACCTTAGTTCATGAAGAGCTGGAACTTGCAGATTGGTCAAGGGAAGAGAAAGAAGAGGCGATGATGACCCATGAAAGATCCGAACCCGAAGACAGGCAAACTTATGTCAAGTCAAGGGAGAGAGAGAGTCAGCCATTATTGCCAGATTGCTTGCTACTCATGATGTGCGAGCCCAAGCTGTCAATGGAGGTATCCAAGGAGACATGGGTGTGTAGTACCGATTTCATTAAACGGATGCCAGAGCACTGTAGGCCCTCGGTCAACAAAGACAACGGTGGAGATGATCCCATCAAGAGAAGAGTTAGCCGTGACTCTATTCCTCCACTGCCGGCTAACAATACCCTGCAACAGCCGCCGAGGTCTTCTTGTTCGTATCCATGCAAACCGCCGCCACGAGTCGCCGGCGCAGAGTCTATGGCGACGGTGATTGGGCAGAAGCTCTTAGGAGGCAAGGCTTATGAACCGTTTGTGCTCACACGTTGCAAGTCGGAGCCAATGAGATCGGCGGCTAAGCTTGCACCGGATGGTTGTTTCTGGAAAAACCGGAAGATTGAGCCGCATAGGCCGGCTACTCTTGGAGTGGGAGCGGCCGGGGTTGTTTAAATTCAAGCCAAAGACAAGCGGTAAAAACAAAATGTAAAGTGAATTTTTTTTTATAGCAGTAGCATGTAAATCTTAATTTGCACTAAAAAAAGATTCACTTTGGGTTAGTTTATATGTTTTAATCAGTAATTTCCTGTTTTTTCTTTTTTCCTGTATTATAAAGATATGTTGGAAAATTATAGATAAAAAGAGCATTGCTGTAGTGCATGTGAGTATGGTCCATCGAGAGTGACTGAATTGATCACGGAGAGAAGACGTTCTGATACAGTTATCACAATAATGCACGCTCCTTCAATTATGATTATCTTGTCTAAATTCACCCAGATTTAGCATTTTAGGAAAGATCTGTATGAATCCTTTCCTTTATATTTTTATACAAAAAAAATTGTTTCCGTAATTCAAAACTGTGGCTTTCTGGTCAATACAGGCCATTATTTCAGATAAATTTTTTAAAATTGCAAGATAGTCTCTTAATTTTATAAAATTATAAAATAGTCTTTTAATATATTATGTTATACAATTTTTGACTTTAATCCAATCATATCTTAAGAAATCATAATAATATAAATTTGATATAATATATTTCTTTATTTGTATTAATATTATTACATTTAGAGAAAAATCAAATACAACTCTAAAATTTAAAAAAAAAACCACAATGATCGTCAAGCAAGAAAATAAATCTTTTTATCATATCTACGCTATTAATAATATAAAAAAATTAAAGAGATTCGAAGTAAATCTTCATTCTTCTTCTTCTAAATTATTATTATTTGTTATAATATCAATAACTTCTTCAAACAGAGAAGTAATTATTTTGTTTATAGAATCTATAGAATCTAAATGTTATCCAGACAATCATGAATTTTCTAGAAAATAAAAAGTCATTAATAATATGCAAAACACAATTATACTTCTCAAATTAAAGGATCAAATATGCTTCCTTACCTATTTCTTTAGTGTTTTGACCATAGCTTCACCGGGTATTGAGTTTTTGTACCAAAGATCTAGGAGAAGAATAAGGTTTTAAATGAAAATTGTGATTTATTTCTGCAAAAGTTTTATTTCATAAAAGAGGAGATTACAAAAGGTGAGATATATAGAGAATGCTTCATGCCCTCTTCTACTATCCTAAGGTTTTTACTTATACAAACGAACTTGAAGTATGGATTCTAACTTAACAAAAATTACATTATACCAATTTTCAAAAAGTAGATTCTATCTTTATTGATAATGGATTTTCCTTTTATCAAAATGGTTGGAGACATTTCCAGGTTATCTTCTTATCTTTCTAATTCAGAATCATCATTGTATGCAGATTAAGCTATATCTTTTCTTAAGTTAATATCCACGGTAATGGCAAAGTGTTCTACCTTTCCCAAAGTAATGAAATTATAGGCATCATATCGTCCTCCTTTATAAAAATACGGATCAATAGATTTATCTTTAATACCAAGGTATCTTTAGGGGTAATTGTAGAGTTATTTAGATAACAATCCTTAACCCCTTCTTGAATCCATTTGAAAACAAATGATATCTTAGGAAACTTTGAATTAGTCAAATATATAGCATTTACTATTCCAAAATCATACCAATCTCTCATAGCTTGAGGATGAGCTCCTTGTAAAAAGTTCAATCTTAGATATATATTAAAAAATTCAATATAGCAATTATCCCTACTTGTAGAGTGTATAAATATGTCATTACTTCATAGTATGCCAAAACAATATGATGACTCTTTGGAAGACTATCAATCATGACATTTCCTTGTATCATTACTTTACTCGTAATATCAGACTTGAGAGAAATATTATCAAGAGTAACCTTTTTTTAACTTAATTTGTTGATTAGTAGATACCTTTATCGGGGAAGAAGAACTTGTGGATGATAAATCTTTAACTATCTTAGCCTTGTTGACTAGGCTATAAATTTTTTGTTTTAAATAATTATAATGGTTTATCTTGGCTTGCCATATATGGCAAAATAAAAGAAGTATCTCTATAAATTCTTTTGGTATCAAGTTGAAGTTTGTAATATTGAATAAATATTTGATTTGTGCTTGGCAAGTATCGATATCTTCAGCCATCTGTCCTAATAAGTCAAATATCTCTTTTCTAAGGTTGACCACCTTTAGCTAAAACATATGTGAGAACATTGTTATTAGATTTGATAAACGTAATATCAAAGGTATATTTTGCTAATAAAGCCTGCCATTTTATATATCTTTTATATTCAGGTTTAGAAGGTAAATTACTTTGAATAAAAACCGTGACTTGAGTATTATCAGTTCTTAATAAAAATCTTTTAGGCAATAAAAAAGAAAAATTTTGACAGCTTTTTACTACTGCTAATAATTCCTTTTCATTAATGCGATATCTTTGTTGAGTATCTGTAAAGGTTCCCGAAGTATACCTGTAAATAAACTCATTAATCTTAATATTAAAATTATCATAATCTATCTTTTTTAATACTCCGCTCCATATGTGATCAGAAACATAAGTTTAAGAAATAAACCATCATCATCAGATGGTAAAGAAAATTTTGACAATGTAGTGTACAAAATCTTAATTTTCTTTACCTGTTTAATTAAATAGGGTGAAAAATCAAATCTTTAATTTTTCTTTAAAAGCATTTTCCAAGGATTTCTTATCTCAGCTAGATTTTGAATAAAATCTTAAGCATAATTTATTACTCCTAAAAGTCTTTGGACTTGTTTTTTTTAATCTATTAACTTATCAAGAAATTGTGAGAATTTTTAAGGCTATAAGGTTGAAGTTTAACTCCCTTACTGTCTATCTCCATGCTAGGGAGTTATATTTTAGTTTGATTTATCTTAGCTCTGTTTTCAGAGAGAGCTAAACCATGTTGTTAGCATATATCTGCAAATTTATTGATATGTATAATATGTTGAGCAATATTATTACTAGCTATTAAAATATTGTCCACATAAACATGTATGAATTTATGATACTTAAAAATATGATCCATTTTTCTTTAACATATTTGTGGGGAATTTTTTAAACCAAAAGACATCACTAAACATTCGTAATGACCTTGTGGAGTAGAGAAAACAGTATATGGAATATTATCTTTGTTCAATTTTATCTTCCAAAATCCACTCTTACAATCAAATTTAGAGAAGATTTATTTTCCTCTTGTTATTATTAATGTTTCTTTGTGGGGGTAAGAAGTATCCATCAAATACTGTATTATCATTTTGGTTCAGCCTGATCTTGCTGGAGTTGAACGTCGTTGTTTGGATCCATGATCTGTGCGACTCTGGCTATAGAATACCTACAAAACAAATAACGGCGGGCCGGGAGTTGATTCCCGGGAGGCCCCTCCGACGCTCAAGTCAGTCTTTTTGTGTAGGTTTCGGCTGATGATAACAGAGGAAAGTAGGGTTATAATCTCATACCTGAATTATGGTAGAACAGTACCTTATATATGCCGTGGATGCTAGGTTTACGTAGATCTTTGTGTTTGCATGAGAGTCTAACACCTGATGGGCTGAACGGGCCGTGGACGTGTAGAGATAGGCCTGGGCCTAGCACAACCGACCTAACCATCTGCGGTACAAAAAACCGTGTTGGTCACGGAACAAGTGGGCTCAGACGGACGTCGGAGGCTCTTGTAGATAGTGAAATCCTGGCTTGGTGATGGCTGCAAGAGAGGCTAGACAATCTATACTCTGGTTGCCTTCTCGAAACACGAGTTGGATGTGCACTTCCCATGGTTGGCGCAGAACCGCTCGGATACCTGCCACCAAATGATAGAGATCAGTACCAGAAAAAGGAGAAAAAGAGAGAATGTTGATCACCTTCAGGGAATTGACTTCCAAGATGAGCCGTCGATACCCGAGGTCCTAGGCTATATGAAGACCCGAATGGACTCCCTGGAGTTCGGCCTCAAAAGGCGAACCCCGCCCAATCCAATGAAAAAAGCCACCGCACCATTGACCTCGGTAGTTCCTAAGTAAACCTCCCGCCAGAGCGATGTGGTGACCAGACTTAACAGCTCCATCAGTGTTAAGTTTAACCCAACCTGCGGGCGGTTTGGTCCAGCCAACAGAGTGCCCCACACTGACACGTTTTTATCCTCAGCACGTGGATTGGATTGTCAGACACGTAATCCCATGACAAGCCACTGGTAAGACCCCAAACGCAATGATTCACTTCAATGGTTGAGTTGTAGCATCAAGTACGCTCTCATCTTCCAGTTTCTCTGTCCTTCAAGGCATCTGCCACTCCTCAGTTCAAAGGCAATTACGCTGGGAACAAGATCCTCTGTCCAGTTTTATGGTGTCTTATTGTGTCCAGTGAATCTCAGCCATTCATTTATGCGGGTCCCGCGTGGGTTCCACATAAATAAACGTGGAGCCCGCATAAATGAATGGCTGAGATTCACTGAACACAATAAGACACCATAAAAACTGGACAGAGGATCTGGACTCATTACGCTGACCCAATGGCTAAGTTGTGATTTCCAGCATCACGGGGACACCGACAAAATAAGATGTAGTAGTTCCAGCATCACGTGGACACCGACAAAATAAGGTGCAGTAGTATTCGGCACCAGTAGTATTCTCTTAACATGACTCATATTATACGAGAGTGGTCAGAATAAGCTCTTTATTTATTTATTATAAATAAGATAATATTTAAATTTTGCTGTAAATTTCCAATAAGGAAATATGGAAACTTTTTGGCAAATCACATAAAACAGCCCCTGTGATATACTTGATTATTCATCTTAGCCCCTGTGTTTTTAATTCGTTCACCTTAGCCCCTGTATTTTTTTATTCTCATTCAAGATACCCCAATTAGGTATTTTCGGACAAATTTATCCTTAAAATTAAGAGATTAAAAATATAAGGATTAAGATGAATAATCAAGTATATCACAGCTCTTTTATAAGATTTGCCAAGTTTTATCAAATCAAAAAAAAAAAAAAAGTGGCTTACCTGTCTTATTACATTCGTGGTTCATACAAGTCAAATATAACTCACATAACTCCTTATATGTAATGACAAATATATAACCACTAAATTACAAATGACTCCTTACATTTTGGAACAATTATAATGGCTTCGACTGATAGCTCTGCCATTAGGCTAAAGCTTAAATTGAAGCCATAAAGGAGATGAGAGGCGACCTCTAAAAGTTAGAACCCGCTTTTGATACGTAAGTTTCTTATTGTTATGATTTACTGCGATTATCCATTTCTAGCTTTGAATCTCTTCTTCTCCTTTCCTCTATTCCCTTTTGTATTTTTTTTTTAATTTCGGATAATTAATTTTGATTTCTACAGGCCCATGAGCGTGTTTGGATTCAGATTCCCAGACAATATTTATTCATGTGAGTCTTACATTCTATAGGGTCACATACTTACCATGTTTGTTGTAAGAAGTCTGTTTCAGTTTGAAGGAAATTTACGTTTTTTTTTTAAATTCCAAAGCACAGTTCTTTGCGTTGGATTTGCAGGAAAACTGAGCTGTGGGGGCAAAGTTTTCCCACTAGCCAAGCGCAGGACCCTTCTATATTGGCTTTAACTCATCATGGTGTTATATGGGTGTCTCCTGTTTTAGTTTGGATGTTGTTTTAGGGTCTTCTTATCTGAATTTTATAGTTTTGGAAATCCTCCTGGGAAGCAATTCCCGTTTTGTTGCATCTCGGGGTAGAGAGCATGGCAAAAGATTTTGTTGGATCGTGCTACAACGTTGAGAATAAAATGTAAAATTACTTTGTCCAAGTACATTGAGAAAAGTTTAAGTGCTTTCTCTTTGTTCTTAACTTGGATGTCTTTGACCCTATTTGCATTAACTCCAGTTTATGACTCTTCTTTTAGAAGCCTCCCTTATCTGTAGAAGGCTCCTTTCATAATTTGTTGAATCCCTCAGGCTGTTACTCTTACTATTTGCTGCTTGAGGTGGTATGGAGTCTTAAGAGAGTTGCATAGGGACACCACTTTTATGCTTCGGGTATCGTTAATGTTTATTCCTTTAATTGTATATTTGATTTATCTAATTTTAGGGAATCTGGGCACCAGTCTATCATTCAGAGCTTGCCAGATGATCTGGCTTTAAGATGCTTGGCAATGGTGTCTCATGGATACCATGGACTGATTGAAACTGTTTCCAAGAGATGGAGAGACATAATCCGCAGCTCAGAATATGCCAACTTGAAAGCTAAAGAAGGATGGTGTGGGAATTGGCTGTTTGTTCTTACAGAAGAATCTAACAACCAGTGGATTGCTTATGATCCTGAAGCTGATAGGTGGCATCCCCTTCCAAAGTATTCAGGGTATGCTCACCAGCAGCAACATTTTGGTTTTGCTTGTGCTTGTGTTAATAATCGCCTCCTAGTAATTGGTGGTTCCTCTGCACAACATAATTCATCTCTTCTCCATCAAAAGCCTTTGATAACTAATCAGGTCCTACAGTTTGATCCATTTAAAAAACAGTGGACCAAGATGGAAAGCATGCGAACTCCTCGTTCACACTTTGCTTGCAGTGTCATTTCTGGCAAGGTTTATGTTGCTGGTGGCCGCAACTTATCTTGCAATCGAGGGCTTGCCCTTGCCGAAGTTTATGATCCAATAACTGGAAAGTAAGATTATTGGGACAACCACAGTTTTTACTTTAAATGTCTTGGAAATCCCTGCATTTTTCTTGGTAACTTAAATTGCTTCTTACATATCACCATAGTTAGAGACTTAAAGGATTTAGCTTTGTGTTTTAGAAGTGCTAATGGGTAAATTTTTTTTGAAATGGTAGTCTTTACTGTTTGGATTAGTGTTTCAGCTGCTGATTAATCTCTCTCTCTCTCTTTTTTTCTTTTTCCAAATTTTCTTGTCATGCTTGTTCTTAATAATTGGTTCATCTACGTAATGCTTGAGATGTTGATTATTCTCATCAAAGAATAGTTTGTCTTATGTACTTAAGTTTTACATGTTGACACTTGAGATTAGACTTTTGTAGATTTTCAAGTCACTGCATCTAAAGTATTGAGTGCTTTTGAACTTTAAGCAATGAAGCTGGTACACAATTTGCAGAAGAAAACCTTTCCATATTAACACTTCCACATATTGCTTACCCTCATGGAATTGCTCTCATTGATTTTTATGTCATCTGAATTGTGTTGCACCATGTTATTGTGATTTTCTGGTCAAATTTTTATACCGTTTTAATGCAAATCACAGTTGAACTTAGAGCCGCCATTTGCTGAAATGGGGTTCACAACAAATTGAGATTTCATTTTGCACCTAATCTCCTGCTGCTTATCTAATATCTACATCCTGCACAACAGTTCATTTTTGTACCAAAGCTAGAATTCCCTTCAACACTTTCTGACCTTTTTTTTTAAAATTCACATAGACCCAGGACCTTTGGTAAATTATTAAAATGTTTATCATTTGAGAATACAAATTCTTGTTATACCAAAGAATCAATCTTTCTTTTTGTTTTAGTTGTTGAATCTCTCTTTGTTGATTAATGTATTAGATTCCCAATCTTCATTAGATCATCATAATTGCTTGTTATCTTCTCCAATTACTCGTTCATCTCTTGATGCATGGCTAGAAGTACATACTTCTCTGATGTAATTGATTCCTTCTTCTTTCTCATGTCTGGAAATCAAGTTGATATGGGCACACACAACAGTTTTGGTTTCATTTAGTGATCTACTTAAATCCCTATTATCTCCTTTGCTCTGGAAATTGATTTGGCTTGATTACGACTGTGTATCACCGCAGATGGGAGGACTTGCCTCCATTGCTAAAACCACAGATGGACTGCATCGGCTTTGCCTACAAAGGGAAACTTCATGTTTTGAGTGATCAGGTAGGCCTGACAGATGTGAACACATCTCAGGTTTTCGATCCAAATAGTAAAACATGGTGCACAGTGGAAGATGTCTGGCCCTTCTCCAGAGCAATGCAATTTGCTGTTCAGGTGATGGGTGATGATCGAGTTTATACTGTTGTTGATTGGGGCGAAAGCTTGATTAAAACAAGGGACCGTGAAGGAGGAGAATGGTACAATGTTGGTTCGGTTCCTTCAGTTCTTCTTCCTGATCACAGAAGGGTATTGGAGGCCTTCAGTTATGGTTTTGCTGCTCTAAGGGGTGAGTTGTATGTTTTAGGTGGAAAGGTTCTCAGGTGGGAAGAAGCAGGAGCTGGTAGGTTTGACATAGTGAGATTGGGGTCAGTTAGAGTCTGTAATCCTGTTATTAAACCTATAAAATGGAGAGAAACTAAGCCCATGTATGGCACAGCATACGGCTCTATACTAGGATGTGCATCTCTGGAGGATCAGCGTCCACTGTGATCAACATTTGTTTAATATTGCTTTATATATTTGTCATCTTGATAACGTACTTGAGACATTTGTATGAGACGACTCATCCACTTCACGCCTTTCTTTCTATAAACCTACTTGGGAATTTTCAGAAGGTAGGAAAGGTGGACCACAGACAACCACAGACAACCTGATTCCAGGTCAGATCGAGGTCTATTTTCTTGAAGAAAGAGAATAGAGTATTTTAGCTATGTTCTAGAGTGCAACAAGAGCCTTAATTCTTCGGTATGCTATGTGGATATCATTAAGCATTCATCAAAAAGTAAGATTGCTAAGATATAGAAACATAGTTCTTAACTTAATCTACAACCCTCTCCGTCGAGGGCATTTTCAGAGTCTGCAATGTACGTAGGGGTCATCCATGCAGAGCAGAGTGGTTGAAAGCTGGAACTTCAGTGACACAGATTCAAAGTCCACTTCAATTTGTTCCAAGTTCAAATTAGTTCATATAAAGTAAAGTTGATAGTCAACTTGTGCATGATTGAGCGCAACGACTCAACAGTAACTGTATGAATAACTTAAGTTTCAGAATGAAGAAAGGAAGTTGAACCGAAACAATTTGAGAAAGGGAAAGCAAAAACTCACTTGGAAAAAATCAAAACTTGATGGTTGTATCTTTCTCTATAGATTCGAGCTTGAAGCCGTAAAACCAGAAGTTCCGCCTTGTAAACTATCGTAATACTGATACGTTACAAGTATTCTTCGTCTTCCACTTGTTCATGAATAAGCTCTGAGCTAAATGCATTTCTTTTTCCAATTCAGCATGAGCTCTTCGTGCTTTTCTTTCTGCACCAACAGTATTCTTGTGTTCTACTACTATGTGCGGTACCAGCACCGTCCCACTACTAACGTTGCATCCATAGATGTTAGTGATCGAAATTTTTTTCCTTACCCTCAGAGAGAATGTAACTCTTTGATTCTACCTTGAAATTCAGTGTCATTTCAGTTCAAAGAAGTTCCTGCTTGGCCTTCAACTATTGACATCCATGTCTTTGGAAGCAATCACCTTGGCGGTCCGATGTAGCACCCTCCTATTCAAAGAAACGACCTTTGGGGTTAGCGAGGTCCTTCGTTGATTCTGAAGTGGAACTGTAGAAGGATCAACTAGTGGGTTTAATTTTCCAAGTCCAAAGTCTTGATGAAATAAAGATCAGTTAGCCCGGTTATGGTATGCTCTTTAGCGATGTGGTGTATTGGCTCTTTGCAACCTCCTGTTGGCTTGTTGTTGCCGGTCACAACCTTGAATATGGGGATTTTGACGTTTTAGCTTATGCTTTGCTTTGCTCATAATACAGGGAAGAGACTCAAATACTGGGGGGAGAGATAAGAGTTAGAAAAGAAAGTTTTTTTTTTTGTCTTGAAGCTTGTTGGCTTCATTAGTTTCCTGAAACATAATAAGGTATTCAACATTATTCCTTTCCTTTCCTCTTCCTTTCGTTTACAGGATTTTGCTTTCTTGCTTTGTCATGGCTTCTATTGAGGCTTTCCTCTGTTTTATTTTTCTGGGAAGCTTTGTGGAATCTGAAAATAATTGAAGCATATCAACATTGGTTTGAAGCAGCAAGTTTTTGTTTGGATTAACAAAGGAACGAAAAAGAGAAATTCCTTTAAAAATTCACGGAATTGTTGGTTTTATCTCTAGGTTAAGTTCTACTTTTGTTAGTTAATCAACAGAACATTCCAACTGGCAATCTGCTTCCAAGCGTCTACATTCTGTTAATATAATTTCATGTGAGCCCTCTTGTTGAATTTAATGCTATAGAGTTCTGTATATAGTTGCGTGTATTAAGTAGAAAGCTTTGAATTGTTTCTCTATGTCAATACCCCAAGCTTGACAATGCTTATAAGTGTAAGGGATTTTTATTTTTCTTTCCAAACAGTACTCTACCAATGGAAGATGAATACTTGAATTCACAAATCCCTGTTAAAGAAATGGGATGGAAGAAAAGCAAGGGATGGAAGAACCTTCAATTAGCAATGAAAATGATGATTCGTCTGCAGAAGGATGAAGATGAGAGCAAAAGTGATGCCTTACCCCTTTTTGTTATTAATTGACATTTTAATAAAGCTTTTTGGCATTTGACTTGCTATAATGTGGTTATATAGTAATTTTTAGACTAATATATGCACTCTTTATTTCAATTTCCTTGTTCTTTATAGAAAATAAATTTACAGCTACATTATGGTTACTATTGTCCTTTTTCTTTGTGTGATGTCCTCTTTGTCTATGCCTGTGTTCTGGGGCAAGCCTTCATCCCCTTTATAGCCAGTTGATTGCCAAGATACATAGCTTTAGTGATTCATCAATTTAAGGTTACTGGTCATTAATTGTTGTTGTACATGAAATTCATGGAGGGCTACTTCTGAAGAGGAGACAGTTCGAGCAAATTGATAAGCCTATAAATAATCCAGTGCTCCAAGAAGCAGAAGTTCATCGACAGGTTGGTACTGGTCTTATGAAATTGTTTTCTTCTACTTGACATTTTCTGTTAACTGATTTAACTTCCTCTTTGCATCTGGTGCAGAAGTACATGTGAAGCATCATGAAGCTTGGATTGTTAATGATTGACCTCTGTGAGACCATAAGCTAATATCAGAAAATAATTTGCTCTCTCTTTAATTGGAAACTTGTCCTTGTTGTCTGGGTAGCTGATAAGCAGATGGATGAGAATCAGGTATTTTTATTGATAATTAGCAATAGCCTCGTAGTATATTCCACAAGAGCTAAGCTACCAGCCACTATTGGCCCTTCAGCTATCAGCCGAATACAAAGCAAATGATCAGATATCCCCCTATTACCCTTCCCATCCTTTACATATAGCTCTCTCTCTCTTCTAACTAACTTCTCTAACCGTTTGCTGACTCACCCCTCCCTGCTTTGGTGAATCTCCTAGAATATGTCAGCATGGGCTTAGGATTCATATCCGGACCCTTCTCCTTCTTTCTCCTAGAGTATGTCAATATGGGTTTAGGATCCATATTGCTATCAGTAGCTGCACAATGGACCCAAATAGTGGAGATAAAACTGTGCTTCAATATGATGAATTGATAAAGTTGGATCTGGGACCCAATGATAGCTGCTCCTTGAGCAAAAATTTCAATTTGTTGATTGAATTTTTAGGAAATATACTGGTATAGTTTCCAGTTGGAGAACTTATTGGAAATGGATGATCGTTCTATTCATAGGTTATATTGTGGACTGTGCTTCCACGGTGGCATTCAATCCTATGTTTGATCCACTGCTTGAAGCTTCACCCGAGGCAACTAATACGGTCATCAAGGTGTTGAACTTTTAATCCTCATTAGGTAATTCTTTAATAGTTAAAAATTGTTGCTTGCATAAATTCTTAATTGACCTGACCAGTTTGAGGAATTTTGGGTGATGATGAGGCTCACTTTTTATGTCTTCTAAGGCTTTGTTGCATCATCTGGCTCTAGTTTTCTCTAGGAGTTCAATGCTCTTTTTTTTTTTTTGGTATTAGCTAGGAGATCTCTCAAGTAGGATTAGATTATGAAGTAATGAAACCGATTTGTATATATACATATAATTGCATGTTATCATGCTTATTGCTTTTTGGACTTGATATACCAGAATCTTGAATAATTGATTCCTACTTCACTGTGCTGCAGCTGGTACACTGATCTCATGATTGTCAACTTTGCTATGTATCAACCTCTTTTCTCCAGCATATTCGTTTTGAAAAGTAGCATTTTCAAGCATCTGGTATATTTGCTTCTTTGGATACTGAGTTTTCTCTTGAGAGCATCACCCATGTGCGAGTTACCCTTTGTTCTTTGCAGATGTTCACATGGTTAATTGACTTTTTTTTCCATTTGCAGTTAAAGGTATCCGGAAACTTGAATGGACACAGCATTGAGAGCTGACTTGCATGTGTTAAGCATATAGCTAGCATTCCAATCTACGGCCCATAGGAGTGAAGGGTTAGGGAGTTATGGTTACAGCTCCCCGGCTGAATCCGCGATCCATGCTGGAAAATCTGTTCCTTTGTTAAAGGTGGAGAGTGGACAAAAATGGAGGATGGCAATTGCTTTTGCAATTGAAACATTTGAATCAACAGGTACTGATTCTATTCAAACTTTCTGTGCAGAGATGGTTGCTGATGAGCAGTATGATCTAGAATGTGCTTAGTTGCTTATTTTTCTGTTTAGGAGAGGGATGCGTGAGAGAAGATCTAAAATGCGGCCATCATATGGAAAATTTTGATGCTGGCCGTATCCCGCTGAGTTTGCCAAGAGCGAAGCAACTGCTAGCAACAATCAACAAGAACTTCTCCACATTGCTCTTTTTGTAGATGTTTTCTAGATCGATCAGGAAAAACGAAATATTTGATGGCATTAAAGAACTTGTGTGATCCTGGCATCATTCAGGTACATCAAAAACTCACCTTAATCTTGCATTAATTTTCTATTTAACTTCCCATAAAGATGTCAATATATTTGAAGGAGTAAATAAAATGTTCTGTTATCTATTCAGCATTGAATCTTGAACACTCTTAAATGGTTCTATCTGATCAAATAAGGGATGAGACTGCTCCGAATGTTTGAACTAATCATTAATAATCGGCTTCAATGGTACCTCCTTTCTTTTTTCAGTTTGCCACTCTGCAAACTGAGCTAATGAAGATAAATCAAACCTAATCACAAGGATATTTTTCATCTGTTGTCAGATACTGGTTGAGTTATTTATCAGTCAAAAATGTAGCTTGATCAATGGCTATACTATGACAATGAACTTCATCCTTGTGCCTTTCTGTCAATCACAATAATTCCTTCATTTGTTTTACAGCAGCCATGTCCTCCTCTCTGTGATGCTCAGGGCAGCTAAGTATCCCAATTCGATCATGCTATAACTACGACCAACCTGCAAATAGGTTATATCAAAAGGAGATGGCTAATAAAATGTTGATGGTTGTTTTCAGTTTATGTAATAGATTAGAACACTGCCTATAATCCAAGTGCTTCTTTCCTGCTTAAATCTTGTTGAATACTTAGGGGTGTGCAACGGCTACAAACAAAACCTTTTTTTACCTTAATAAACGGTAACAAGAATTCCATCCTCCACTCAACTAAGGCATGTTGACATGTTGTCCAAAGTGCACCATTTTTATAATCATGCTCTGTGCCATGTCTGTACAGAGGCTGAGTGCAACACAATTTGTCAAGAGCAATAACAAGTCTTGCCCATTAAGGATGAGTTTTTAATTCATGTTTCTAATGGAAGCTGGACTAAGTTCCTAGTTGTTTGGAAGAAGCAACAGTTGAGCAGCAAAGGTGGAAAAAGGTTTCATGTTCTCTTGATGATTGGTTATCACGTACGTTGTTTAGTTAATTAACAGGAAATTAAATTATCATTCGAAACGTATATTCAAGTGAAAATCACTTCTCAAACAAACGATACAAAATTAGTTTTTACAGAGTCGATATTTGTTGGGAGAAAAATAAACTTATTTTCTATTTTTTTTTCTTAAAGGTATTTATCTACATCCTCGATACTAGTCAGCGAAACACCGGTTTCCAATCCCACTTGAAACTGGTAAGAAGTTGTCTTCATTGGTTCTCTTTCTAGCGATGGCAACTGCAACCACCACCGTGGCAGCTGCGGCGGCGGCCTTTAAGATGATGAGTAAAGGTAGTGTAGTGAGTATGAGTGTCCAACGGATTCCAACTCATCTGGGTATCGCCATTTGTCCCTATCAACATCGAATTCACCAACCTAAACAATCTCTTCTTTTCGTTTCTAACTATAATACTAATACACGAAATGGAAGGTACGACGTTTGTGGTTTCACTTGCTATTGCACAGCAACTGGTCCACGACAAGCATCAACGCCGCCGGAAGCTGAGTCGTTGGATTCCGGTGAAGGTGGTGAAGATGAGAAAGAGAAGTTGAAAAAAATTGCCAACTTGCTTGATATAAGAGTTGGTAAGATAATAAAAGCTTGGAGACACGAGGAGGCTGATTCCCTTTACGTGGAGGAGGTTGATGTTGGTGAAGCTGAGCCTCGTGTAATATGTAGTGGCCTTGTTAAGTATGTTCCTATCGAACAATTACAGGTTGGTTTTCTCTGTTTCTCAATGATGTGATGTTGTTGCGTTTCTATGTTTGTTATTTGGACAAAGATGTGATCTTTTTGTGTTTTTGGTTGAAAAATTGAAAACCCAGGACAGGAAAGTGGTTGTGTTGGCTAATTTGAAGCCTAGGAACATGCGTGGAGTGAAGTCAAGTGGAATGTTAATGGCTGCTTCTGATAGTTCACATGAAAATGTGGAGCTTCTTGAGCCTCCTGAAGATTCAGTTCCTGGGGACAGGGTCTGGTTCGGTTCCATTGATGTTGATCAAAATCTTCCTTCACCTGCCTCTCCGAACCAGGTTAATTTTCCCATTTCAACTCTTTCGTTTTCCTAAAATCTACAATGTTCAAATTGTTTCTTTACTTTCTCAATTATTGTTTATACGCATATACATGCATATGTGGGAGTAGAAATCAAAATAGGAAGCACATGACTCTTATTTAAAATGGGTGTTGATACTATATGTTGATTTGCTCTTCTATGACTTTTAAGTGAACTGAGGCAATCTGTGACCTGAAAAGTATTGGTGTTGGTTCATTCCTCTTGTATGACTTCACATGAACTGGAGGAATCTCTCCCCTGAAAGAAGTTTGATAATTGATTCATTCTTCCAAAGATAGGTGTGCAGAATAATAGTGTTATAAAAGCCCTGAGGAAGCCCTTGTTTTATTGTCTCTCATCAAATATTCTAAACACAGTGGTCACCAGCCTATAATATCTTGCTTTACCTTAAAAACTCTGCTTTTTCTTCATCTCCAGCACGAACCACTATTTCTCGGATTAAGATACAGAGACACAAGTAAAAAAGGTTGTTATCACAGCCAAAGAACCAATGTCTGTTAAATTATTTCATTGATTCTTGTTATTCTGGATTGGTGTTCTGTGTTTAATCTGCAGATTCAGAAGAAAAAGATATGGGAATCAGTGCAGCCGCATCTGAAAACAGATGATTCATGTGTTGCTATGCTTGAGGATCATTTAATGCATACATCTTCTGGTGTTGTGGTATGCAGATCTTTGAAGAATGCCAGCATCTCTTGATCTTGCTATTGGCTCCATATTACTTTGGCCTTTGTTAGGTTTTTTAGTGCTTGTTAATTTGTATCCCAACTGCAATTTGTAATTCCTTCTTCCTCTTTGCAAAACTCGAGAAAAATTTGATTGGCATGTGCTGCTAAAACTTGGGAATAATATTCTTTTTACTTGATTTACAGAACATTATGGTACTCTTCATGGTACGTCACATATATTAGTTCAGCTTGCATAAGGCATTACTCTAAAATGCAATATAGCCACTAGCATTCAAGAACGTTTAGATAAGCCTCTAATGTACAAAAAAATGGCAATTTGAGTCATTGACCTTTATTTTGATGGAGAAAGTGTTTACAACATTATAAAAATTTTGAAATAAGGGTGACTATTCACTTTTGAACAAATTATTTGCTTTTAGAATGTTTAGTCAAGGAATTATAAGAATAGACATCAAGGGATCATTTGATCATCTTCCTATTTTGATCAACCAGGCTGATGCATTTTCATCCTCCTTTTCACACTTGTGGAACAAGGTTATTATCTACAGTTTGCTTTTAACGTGCAAATGGTGACAGGAAATCTGCAAAATAGCAAAAGAACAGGCAGCAAACATATATTGAATAATTAATAGTAGCAAAAGACAGTTACACTTGCTTTAGGCCAATCGGAATACATATTAGAGGCATAAAGATTCCAATCCCAATGAATTATTGATACATAGCAAGTAAGGACATATGACTTGAGAACTTTTCATTCTGATAGAAATAAACTATGATTCAACCTATGAATAAATGCAGCATCTGGAAGGGCTTTGATTAGCTTAAATGCAGCATCTGGAAGGGCTTTGATTAGCTCTTCAACTCTTTTGAAATAGAAGGGCTGCACCTGGCAACGGCAGCTAGCTTCATAATTCCGCAAAAACAGCAAAAATATCACCATTGATGTAATCGTTATCTACCAAACTGACCAAAAAGTAACTTTCCTGCACCTGCAAAATTGAAAGTCATCTCGTTGAGTCAGAGTGATTTCTTGCAGACGATGAAGAATGAAAGACATTATTTATGGAGAGTCTTTACTTACCTCTTCAAGCAATTTTCTTGAAGGATCATCCTCTGGGTACAATGAAGCCCATGATCGAGACCAGATTTCAAATGCCTCATCCTTCCACACACTAAAGCTGGTCGGATCTACCACAGTTGGTTGAATAATTTCCTTTGCTGGGAAGACTCCCCATGTTACAGCATTAACATCAGCTAAGCCAATGTTAGACATCCAGCTTCCTCCTTTGTTCACAGCCATGTAAGTTAGACTGGAAAAACCTTTGCACTTATCAACAAGAGCACTCAACTTGTCCTTGGAGCAGAAAAATTCAAGATAAGCCTTCTGATAGACATAACCGCCTGGCCCTCCCCAACCTGTTGTGAATATGAACCAGTCAGATATGGTATTATATATTGCCAAGTACAGAAGAAATTTGAACTCAATAGACACCACAACCATAACCGGTAAGATCTTAAAATGCTTGAACCTTTAATTGCAGCACTCGTAAATAACAGAATGGTGAGCAAAACAAAATCCAAGCTCCAGTACAACATAACTATAATCAGTGACATGGAATGAAAATGTCATCATCCCTATAGTCCTGATTAACATATTCAACTTTGCAACTCACAAGTGAATATATTATACCAAGGCAACCTCCTTTCCCCTCTTCCCTCTAAGCTTCCCCAATTTGAAGGGAGAAGCCATAGAAAAAATTTTCCTTGCCTTTTTAAATGTGAAAGAGCCCTTATTTTGTCAATTATCCGGTAAATGTCCCTTCTCCTCCAAGTAGAAAAACTCCCCTTAATGAAGAGTCAGAGAAACCAATTACTTACCAACGGATGGAGAATCAGATTTCTCCCCATTTACAGCTGGTTGACTATTGATTGTCAGGAAGCCTTTCAAGTTTATCTTGCCAAGATGTTCGTTGATGATCTTTGTCTCGGGTTGCAGGCCTTCCAATTCAGACCAGGGACTAGTTTTCATCTTCCCAAGGCAGTAAGTCTTAAATTTCTGTTACCCAAAAAAATTGTCAAGTTAACAGGCTTTTACACAAAATTGTGAAAAAATAATGCAAAACAAGCATGTCCAGAGCATAAATTATACCTCATAAATATCTTCAACACCTTTCAGAGGCACACCCCACTCGTCATGAAGTTTCTTGTCACGTGCACGAGGTCGCATAAACTGTGTAGGAAATCATGACTTGAATCAAGCACGGTAAATGCTAAATAGCCACATTGCGACTGACAGTTCAGGAACTTCAGTTATCCGAAAGTCTATTTCAAACAAAAACAACTAAAGAAGCTCCTATTACACACCATCCAGGTTATAATAGTTAAATCAAGAAATCAGAGACCAAATCAAAAGACTTCATCCATGAACAAGAGGCATCTTGGTAAAGCTTCATTGATGTTAATAAATGAGAATAAAGAGAAGTATTCTGCATGTTGGGCAGTATTTGCCTTTAAAGAACAAAGACAACTACTCATTTGAATTTCAAAAAGTTTGTCATATTTTGACCGTGAAGGAAATATCCGCCAATATTTTGAGGACAATCTTTTCTATCTATGCTTATGTCTAATTCTTCTAGCATTAAATTTGTTGCAATGTGGCATATAATGTATATAGAATCCTACATGGCCAAAGAATGGAGACTCTTTTTATTTAATCTTATAATATATATAAACACACACATATGTAAAACAATATAGATTCTCATACCTGATGGTCACTCAAAGCACCATAAGATGCAGTACGAGAATCACCCCATCTGCCATGTGGATACTGGTCCCAACCAGTGGTCCTTAATAAGTAGCTCTTTGGACGATTAGCCCTGTGATCATTTAACTATAATATCAGATTCATTGAAGATATAAACAGCTTTTTCAATACACTACTTTCCTCATGAAATAACTGGCTCAAAGGAATAGAGAAGTTCCAAATGCATTATATACCAAAATATTGGGCGGACATCTTCTTTCACACGGAAAACATTTGTAGGAGGTCTCCATGGTAATGGCCTTGCAATCTTGGATTCTTCAATCAGACCAAGATTCTGCAAATGGAAGTCTAGTATTAATTGAAATTACTAGTTATCATCCTGCAATAATTCAATGCCCCTCCAGCCAAAATTAAAAAGAAGACAGCTTAAAAAACTAACCATTAATATGGCTAGAGCTGATTTCTCCATGTTCAATGTATAAAGATGCAAAGTCTTGATGCCGTGTGCCATAATCTTCTTGCACATTTCTGTTCCGAGGTGAACTCCATATGCTCTCACTGCTTCTTCATTATCCTTAATAGGCTCCAATGCGGCAGTAATCTCTGCTGGTATCTACAGTTCATTACAAATTCAACCATTTCACACAACAGATACCCTAAAAGATAGCTTACAGTATGCAGAATCATAGTCACGCAAAAGGAATTGCTGTTACTAAATTAAGAAGCTGACTTCTTCACAGCCCATAAGCAAAGTGAACAGCGGGTCCTAGAAGCAGCATAACTTCAGAATAAAAGCTTATCGACACGTATGTGTGCAAAGCACCAGAAATCAGACTCGATTTAAAGGTGCAAGCTCGAAATATAATACCTTTGTTTTGCAAAAGCCAGTCATTCGCAAAAACCCCTTGTAATTGTTAATGGGCATGATACCAGGAACAATAGGACATTTGATTCCAATTTCGCGACAGTCGTTGACAAACTTTAGGAAAATATCAGTATCATAGAAGAGTTGAGTAACAATTAGATCAGCTCCCGCATCCACCTATAAGAATCAGAACACCAGATTAGGATCACATACTACAGAGGAAGCAGTGTCAGCTTAGAATTTATTTCGTTAAACACAGACAAAGAATAAAAGAAAAGACCTTTTGCTTCAAATAAGCAAGATCTTTCTGATAATTCTCTGGCGTAGCCACTCCATCACTGCCAATCACATCGGGATGCGCCTCTGAGAAACAATTTACGTAACCAAACAGCAAATTTAGCAAACAAAGAGCAAAATTTCACAAAAGAGGAGTGAAAGGCTAAAGAAAGAACCTGGATAACCAGCAACGGTGACGCCAAAGTAATCACCATACTTAGATCTGATATGTTTAACCTGCAAAAAAGCATAAAGTTAACTTATGTTGATCAAACCAAACAGTCACTAAGCAACTAGAAGTTTCGGTTCAGTGCATTACGAGATCGAGAGCGCAAGCGAAACCGCCTTGGATCTGAACGAACTTGTCCTGACCGTGTGGAGGATCGCCGCGAAGCGCGAGGACGTTCTGGATTCCATTAGCCCTGATCGTGTCAAGCGCGTGGTCGATCTTTTCCACAGGCATATTCGTGCAGGTCAAATGCATCATAGTCTCGACGCAGACGACGTTCTGCATGCGATTAGCAATCTCCAGCGTGAGATCGGCGGTGGAGCCGCCAGCGCCCCAGGTGATGTCGCAGAAGGAAGGATTATGCACCACCATACGGTCCATTCTCTCGAAGAGGTTCTCGACGCCATCTTGGGTCTTGGGAGGGAAGAATTCGAAGGAGAAGACGACCTTGTCGGAGGTGGAGCCGCCGTTGACGGTGGCTCCCTCCACTCCGTGAGCGGACCTAATCTTTTCGATCACCTTCATTGTTTCAGATTCAGATTTGGTGCTTCAGTGAGAGAAGAGGAAGAAACGGGAATATATTTATATACAAAGCTTAAACGTGGATTTTCTCAAGTATTGTTACTTAAAAAAAACTAATTAGTGTTGAAAACTATACAAAAATAGTTGGCGATGGTTGGTAAACTCAACAACCGCCGAGGAATTGACGAGTAGAAGGAAATTATTTTGTATAATGATTTTAAAGTTTGAGTTATTAAATTCCAAGTAATTGATGAGTTGATAAGGATTTTTTTTTTTTTTTTGCTTTAAGTGAGATTGCAAGTTCCAATTGTCTTTATGTATACAGCCGTTTAAAATTTGAGCTTAAAATTTGCCTCCCACAAGGAATTTACCAATTCAAGCAATAATTAATCTGAGTGTAGATAATTTTAATGTGTCTTCTCATAATAGAGATCCTCATAAAACACCTCGTAGAAAATTTTAAAAAAAAATTTAACTTATTTTCGTCAACAATATCTAATAAAAATTTCACTAACACGCCAAATTCGGAAAGATCTATTAATACATAACTTTACAAGTAGGTAGTCTCTTAACGCTATTGCCTTCTCGAATTGTCCGATCTAAGTTTTATTTTTTTTTCATTTCATTTTTGTTCATTTAATGTATAAGATTGAAATGGATTGTATTATGATGCTTTTTGGATTGTTAAATAATTCTAACTCTTCCTTCAAGATTTTACTTTGATTTAATGTTGGTATAGTCGATTCTGTGTTGTTGAAAACAAGAGGCAAGGGAAATTCATGTTATTAGTCCATGTTAGCTTTACCAT
>JANZLH020000077.1:3060091-3074541 GCA_026770325.2 Erythroxylum fimbriatum
TTACTTTATTAATAAAATAATAACAATTTATATAAGTTATCTTAGTTATGTAAATTAATAACACTTTATATAAGTTACATCACGTTAGTAATGTAAAGCAAAAGCAAATAATTAACTTAAATCAATGAAATATACACCAAAATTTGGGAAAAAATGTAACTTAAAGTTAGTTTAGAGAAACCACGACAAAGTTGTCACACCAATAGACCTTCACAATCATCTCTTACATAATTAACTTCCTCACTATCATCATGGACGTTCATATCTCGTGCAGTAACATATTCTGACCCATACGTGAAATCCTCATCCTCATTATACATGCTCACGCCACGCGCGAGAAATTCAATTTCTCTGATTGGTATAATATTAATTTGAAATAATATTAAATTGGATCATAACTTATGTATTAAAAATTTTAATCATTTAATGATATTAAGATTGATTTAAATATGATTTATTGACATAATTAATTAATAATATGTTAAATTAAACAATTATAAAAATAAGGTGAATGATATAAAAATTTTATATAATTTAATTAACTTTATTTAAAATTCTCAAAATTTTTTAATTTTTAAAACATACATCTCCGGTTAAACTTTTGAAATATATGGGATATGTGACACAATTTAAATTTAATACGAACTAAACAAATTAGATTTAAATTAATAAATTATATTTAATTATTATTTTAAGTTCAATTTAATTATTTTAAGTCAAAATTAATAATTAAATTGGGTAAGATTTTATTGATTTATATATAATATTTATTTAATATTTTCCATTATTTTTAACATAAATTAAAGAAGTTTTTATGAAAATAGAAAATTTTAAAGATTAAGAAAATTTATTTAAAGAATAAAATTTTAAAGTAGATTATTTAAGAGGGGCACGTGGTGTAGCTATGTCCACCAATTTCAAGTCGGTGCGCGTACTCTGTTCCGTTTGCCTTTTGCTTTTCAAAGTTTCCTTCAGTTATCTTCTCACTTCTTCTGTTGCCATTATTTAAACAACATTTTACGCTTTCTTTTCTTTAAACTAGAGTTAACTGGAACTAGAGGAAGTGAACTTTGTGTTTGGTTTATGGAAAAAAAATGGCGCAATCACTCAGGTTCTTCAAACTCAACATCGGAGCCAAAATTCCTTCCGTTGGTCTTGGAACGTGGCAGGCCGCACCCGGCGTTGTTGGAGAAGCTGTTACTGTCGCTGTCAAGGTTTGTTGTTTGATGTTATTCACGTTGTCGTTTCCGTTTTCTGTATACTTATGTTGTTATGATCACCGTGTTTTAACTTACATATGTTGTGATATAAGTACAATTTTAGCAACTTTAAGAGTAAAAATGAATTAAACTAAAAATTTTACTTCTTGAGTCATGAAACTTTTCACTCCATACTTTAATAAGCAAGTGTGATGAAAATACAACAAAATGTTAAGTTAATTGTGTTAAACTAACTGATAATTAAAATTTTTAAATGATTTAATTGGAAATTAGTTAATTTTTTAGTTTGATTTTTAATTTTTTGATTCAATTTATATTAATAATTATTGTTATTAATCAATTTATTAATCAATTTCTTAGTTATGTAAATTAATAACACTTTATATAAGTTACGTTACGTTAGTAATGTAAAGAAAAAGCAAACAATTAACTTAAATCAATGAAATATACACCAAAATTTGGGAAAAAAATGTAACTTAAAGTTAGTTTAGAGAAACCACGACAAAGTTGTTACACCAGTAGACCTTCACAATCACCTATTACATAATTAACTTCCTCACTATCATCATGGACGTTCATATCTTGTGCAGTAACATATTCTGACCCATATGTGAAATCTTCATTCTCATTATACATGTTCACGCCACACGAGAGAAATTCAATTTCTCTGATTGGTATAATATTAATTTGAAATAATATTAAATTAGATAATAACTTATGAATTAGAAATTTTAATCATTTAATAATAATAAGATTGATTTAAATGTGATTTATTGACATAATTAATTAATAATATGTTAAATTAAACAATTATAAAAATAAGGTGCATGATATAAATTTTTTTATATAATTTAATTAACTTTATTTAAAATTCTCAAAAAATTTTAATTTTCAAAATATAAATCTTCTATTAAATTTTTGGAATATATGAAATATGTGACAAAATTTAAATTAAATACAAATTAAATAAATTAATAAATTATATTTAATTATTATTTTAAGTTTAATTTAATTATTTTAAATTAAAATTAAGAATTAAATTGGGTAACATTTTATTGGCGAATATTATAATTGATTACGAAAACCCCAGGAGTTTGTCTCCCTACAACAGCCGCAAGACGTCCAATGGCTACCAATCGATGGTTGAGGCCTGAGGTGTATCCCCTGTGCGCCGCCCTCAGTGTCGCTGTAGGGATCTGCGGGTTTCAGCTAGTCCGCAATATCTGCATCAACCCAGAAGTCAAGGTGAACAAGTAGCACAGGGCTACTGGCGTCTTGGAAAACTTTGCCGAGGGAGAAAATTATGCCGAGCATGCTTTGAGGAAATTTATTCGCAACAGGACCCCTGAAATCATGCCATCGATCAACAACTTTTTCTCAAACCCAAAATGAGGTAGTTGCTGCCTTGACGTAACAAAACGGTAGTTGAATCAAGATCTCAATATGTTTTGGACTTGATGGATGTGTGTTGAGTTGCAAATAATAGTGGATGGGTTTTATGAGAAAGATAATATGCCGAATGGGAAACAACGAATTGGGGGAGGCGTTCGGAAACAACGAATTGGGGGAGACGTTTGGAAATCCAAAAATGGCACAGGAGACGTTTGGAAGTCCAAAAACGGTAGTGGATAAGAGACGTATGGAAGTCAGAAAACGTGGGGAACGTGTTAGGTTTTAATGGGCAGAAAACGTTTTTAACAGGGGAGTTTTTAATTGGGAGGAGGAACACACATCGCAGCTCCAAAGCTTGACTCGAGGAGACCAGTGACGCTGGAAGACATCGCACGCTGGGAGCCTAAACGCTGGGAGTTCTTAGTCAGGTTTGATTGAGTTTTTGTTGTATTTTTCAGATCCCGCTGCGTCTTTGTTTGAGAAATGCTGGGAGTTTTTGTTGTATTTTTCAAATCCACAAGTAGCTTGAGATTAGAGGGTTACTTATGCTCAATTAGTCTTTCTCACCTTTTTTCTTGTTATTTTTCTAGTGTTCGTTGTGTTTTTTCCTTTTTTTTCCTTGTTCTTTTATGATTCCATTGGAGTGGATCTGGTTATTCTTTTTATTTGTTCCAATAATTAAAATTTAGGACTAGCTTTACAATGGGCGTAAATGTAAACTGATGAGAGTTTTCTGGCGTTGTTGATTTGATGCTTGGAGTTGTCTCATATAGTCATATGCAATGATACTCTTCTTGTGAGCTATACTGTATATGGTGCTTCTACCTACTTTAGGTCATTCCTTAATTCTTGAATGGGGCTTGGTTTGAGCAACAGAATCTCGTGCTAATCTGTAAAGTGGAAAAGAGATTAGGGACTTCTCATGTAACTTTCTTAGCTTATGCACGGTGACATTATTGGAGTTCACTCTTATGTATTCTAATTGGAGTTCACTCTTAAAATACAGATGTGGTTGCCCACTTTCAGAGCTTCTCTTCATTCAATTCAGGTGGCGGCAGTGGCCACTCTAGCCATCGCCTTCTAGCTGAGGAGGGGTTGAAAAATACTTGTCCCCATGTAACTTCACCAATCATTATTATTTTGTCTTATCTTAATTTTGGTGAAGCTGTTGACCAACATCTTCATGCATCTGCACCAACTACTCTCTTGAACTCTTTGTTCTCTTTTACTAGATGGAAATGACTTCAAAAACTTAGAGAATTATGTAGTGAAGGTTCTATTTGTTAGTCAACTTTGGATGGTAGATTCTAGAAGCTAAAACATACATCAGGAAAATAAATAAAAATGGCAACTTTAATTGCACATGCTTTGTTGTAAAAATTGTATAGCAGTCACATGCTTTTGTTCAAAGCAATTATGAAATTGAAGATGCTGTGGGGAAAATTTTGGCATGTGGTAAATACTTTGTCTTTGTATCTCCAGTTTCATGGATTTTACAAAAAAATAATACTTCTTTGTTGACTAAAATAACAACTTAGTGTTCCCTGTAAAATGGACCGAAAGGTCTGCACTAAGCACAGAAAGTGATATCTAATAATAACCATGAAAAAGTGATGTGTTTTCTAAAGAACAAAGGTATCATGTAACTTAAAACTCTCCATTGCAGTTCAGTGATCTGTAGAGATGGATCTTTCCAACATTAATAAAAATCTGATACCTCTCCTTTGCTTTATAATCTTGTCTGCAGGGGAAGGTTCCAGTTTTATCTACAACTGCATTGCATCATCTTCACATATTTATCTTCGTCCTAGCCTGTGTTCATGTCGTTATCTGTGCTTTCACCATCCTTTTTGGTACAGCGAAGGTAATATTGTCCTTTCCATTCTCATCTTCAAGTTTTGGTTCTTCCATACGAATGATCCTGAACAAGGTTCCAAATGCCACTGCAATAGCAATTGCACTCAAAGTTGGCTATTTTGAACCATTACCCTAAACTTAAATCATCGAAGATACTTTCATTTATTTTCATAAGTTTAGAGCTTAATTTGTTGTTAATCATTGATTATGCAAATGTAGATAAGCCTGTGGAAGCTTTGGGAGGACACCATCGAGGATGAGCTGGAATCAGGTACTAGTTTTGTTTAACTTCTGTATTAGGAGACTAATATCATCTAAGGTTTGTGCCTGAGTTTGTAAATTGGCAGGTTCAAGATTTACCCACGTCCATGATCATGATTTCATCAGGAAGCGTTTCAAGGGCTTGGGGAAGCGTTCTTATGTTTTGGGTTGGGTGGTAAGCTCCATTTTATAACTTTGCAAGTTTCCAGATGTTATGTACTAAACTAATAATGGATACAACTGCATAAACTTGCAAGACAAAAAATGATAATAACTACTAGCTCAATTTTCCTCAAAACCATCTCTCCCTTCGAGGTGATTCTTTGACAGGAAGGTGTTAATGATGCACATTAACTCTGCTCTTTTTAATGGTGTTTGTTCTTTTCAGCATGCATTTTTCAAGCAATTTTATGGGTCTGTAACCAAATCCGACTATACCACTCTGAGACTGGGATTCATCATGGTATGTTAATGCAACTCTCTGTTCCTGTCTACTGCAGAACTTCCCGTTTCGGTATCTAGATACATGTCTTGTTTCAACATGCACTAATAACATTCGCTTGACAGACTCACTTCAGGGGAAATCCTAAGTTTGACTTCCACAGGTACATGATGCGTGCCCTTGAATCCGACTTCAAGAAGGTTGTAGGAATAAGGTTAGTTACAGTCTACATCTTATACAGTTAGTTAGACTGGTTCCGCTTCGTATAGCTTAACTATCTTAACTCTTCTAGCATCGATTCATGAGTTAAGAGAATATGGTTTCTGACGTGTTCTTTTGACTTCACTGCTTGCAGTTGGTTTCTCTGGCTATTTGTGGTCGTTTTCTTGTTGGTGAATGTCCATGGTAAGTCCAAAATTTCTGACGGCTCCCACACCAACTTGCTCCTCTTTTTGGTGTGTGTTCAGATTCTGTTATTTCCATCTACACTGGGCTAGTGTTCTAAACACCTTTTAGGTAATTTCAGTGCAAAAAGGTTCACTTTGATTTAAAGCATTGGGCAGGAGTAACTTTCCTGAGATTGTTGTCTTCCTTATAATCTTATCCATACCATTAACCCTTCCTTCACTGCACTTTCCATGGAAGATTTTAACAGAAAATATATATGGCTATGCAGGTTGGCATGCATATTTCTACATCGCATTCATTCCCTTCATTGTAAGTTATTCGGTGTCAAGAACTCTTCTGCATTGTTTTTTTCTTTCTTTCCATTTGTTAAAGTTGTTTCTATAGTAAAAATGTGTTTAAAGTTTATTTATAACAGTCTCTATTCATGGGTGTAATTAATATAAATAAGAGACTTGTTTCTGCATATGTATCAAAACTTGCTGATGTTACTGAATGCTGACCTAAGAGGTTGGAGCTAAGATTCGATATCTCCGTGTCTGCAGAATGCATAATAGGACTGGAGACAATTAAGTATTTCATCTGACATGATTGTTGTCTTTTCTTAACCATTTGCAGCTTCTGCTAGCAGTGGGAGCCAAATTGGAACATGTAATCACCAAGTTGGCTCATGAGGTTGCTGAGAAACATGTTGCAGTTGAAGGAGACTTGGTTGTTCAACCTTCTGATAGTCTGTTCTGGTTCAACCAACCCAAGTTTGTTCTCTTTTTGATCCACATCATCCTATTCCAGAATTCCTTTGAACTGGCCTACTTTTTCTGGATATTGGTAAAGATTCAACACCACGATTTCGATTAAAACATGTGCGGTTACCTACATAAAACCTCTGATATATATGCTCATATGATGCTAAAATAAATTGTTGCAGGTGCAATATAGTTTTCACTCCTGTATCATGGGAAGAAGCGCCTATGTTATCCCAAGACTAGTTATAGGGTAAACTTCTCGGTTTCTTTGCTATTCTACGCCATATTTATATTCTGAATTTGAGCTATAATTCTGACTGTATTCTTGTAACTCAAACTCTCAATGTTTCCAGGGTATTTGTTCAGTTTGTCTGCAGTTTCAGTACCTTACCACTCTATGCATTAGTGACACAGGTAGGTTAAATTACCATCAAAGTATTACATATGGTGTACTTATGTCTGAATGATCCATACTCACAACATTTCTAATGTAGATGGGAAGTTCATACCAGAAGGTAATATTTGATGAACACATCCAAGAGGGTCTTGTTGGTTGGGCTAAGCAAGCAAAAAAGAATGTAGGTTTGAGAAAGGGTGTAATTGGCTCTAGTCCTCCTGCTGAGCAAAGCCAGGAGGTGAATGGGGCAATTAGGTTGGCAAGAATAGTTCCAAAGGAGCAAGGAGAGATTGTGCATGAAAGTGATTCTGACTGACTTTGTCGAACAAAGGACGATCATGGATTCAAAGCTAACACAAACATATGCTCCATGTTGTTCAATAATGAAAGATAATTTTAGACATTCTGAAGAACCGCCAAGGAAGTTGGGAAAACGCTTTTGCTATGTTTTCCATACCAGGGTTTAGTCTTTTGTAAGACCGAATAGAGTCAAACAAACGTAAAATTTTGTACCTTGTTGGCTCAATAACTTGTATTATAGGTCTTCACACATGTTTTGGTAATGGTAATGTCTGCAAATGCTGTTTGCCTTGAATTTTTCTACATTAACCTGCTGAGTTTACGAACTAAAGAAGACAATATACTTTCAATTAAAGCTGTTACGTGGGCTCATAGGCAAGATATATATTCTCTTATACAACAGAACAACCAGATCGTGTTTATAGATTATTTACTGTAAACTATATTCTTCAAAGTCAATAAAGAATTATCAAGCTATTCTTTCTGATACAAAACGAAAAGCACAACCATGGTACTCAATCTCCAACTTCATTTTTAACAAACTCCATCATGATTGGGAGAGATGATGTCCGGTCTTAACTATCAAAAGGAATGGACTTGTTACCAAGGTCAAGTCGAGAAGCTCAAGCAACATCCTCAAGTATGATTGTAGGTGTACCCATCGGGTTGAAACTCAAATGCTCTCATGGAACTAGGCAATTCCCAAACAAATTCCAAGTTGGAAAGTTCACATAAGCAGCAACCCTATCATGGTGTTTGTCCTGCGGGGACATTTCATCGAACAGTTGGCAGTGCTTGGCGATTGCTCACCAAAACATTGTAGATAACAGGGCCACACCTCGCAACGTATGAGCGTTCGCCGACCTCATTAACTGCTCTATTCGAACAATTGCATTCCTAACCATCACTCATTTTCTTAACACCTACTAACCGAACAACTTTAAAAGACCGTTCTTCTCTGACACTGCACAAGTTAATTAGACCAATGACCACCGAATCATGTATTCGTGTAGGTAGTAAGATAAGCTCCAAGCTTCTTCCAGCAAGGGAATCATACTTTAAGCATTATTTCAATGGAAAATCATCATTAACAAACACCATTTATACTTCAAAAGCATTGTTAAACTGTAGAATGACTTCCTGCGCTTACATAAGGCAAATAAAACAGAAATACTTCCATACATCTTTCAGCTTAAAACACAACTCGAGTAATAGACTTATCCGCATGTCTAACCTATTTCCTCTTGATATATAATTACAAGTTCTCCTCGCATAGCTAACTAGAAAAAGAAGAAAACAAAAGCTTCATAGCTATTGCCTCCTGAGATTTCAATTCATTTCTTTCAGATCATGCCGGCTTCATCCTTCAGGTTAGAGATTATTGTCTCTTACATGTCACAGGTCAACAGCAGAAATTGGCTCATAACTCAGGAGGACAGATGGTATTTTTGACAGTATCACCAGCCACTTAATTGTTTCTGAATCTTTGAATTTTGAGAGGATTTACTACCCTTGTCTTTGTAGGAATTTCTGGAGGTAACACTTCTTCGTCCTCCACGGGCTGCTGCTATGGCACGTCTTCTCTGCTTGTTCAGACGCATGGTTAATTCACCATCATTCTCATATACAATCTGATCACCTTCTTCCTGGAAAATGAAACAGCTATTAGAACATTGCATATTCTTCGACATAAATTAGCACCATTGTACTGTACAACACCTGAAACAACTTATTCCCTTGTTGACAATTTGAAAGGGTAAAGGAACAGAGATGCATATTTTTCAACTATATGAATTCCATTGCCAGACGGTCTTTAGAAGCAATAAGAATCTGACCACAAATAGGCACTATTATACCATCTTAAAACACATCGTGACAATAGATCAATCTCTTCCTTTCATACAGTGGTTCTTGCTTCCCATGATTCATGATGTAAGATCACTAAAACAATGTCAGTATCCAATCTAATGTCATCACCAAGATGAAGACGATATTTTCCAGTATGGAAACCTTAAGAGTAGTATATTCATTTCCTCACCGGACTTACAAGTCAGCTATTTAGAAAAGTCTCCAAGTGTGAGGACTCATATGGATGATGAAAGGCCCAGAGAGCCATAATCCAACAACCCCAATTAGTAAATGTCATGTGTGACTCACATTATCCAGTAAAATCAGATAATAACTAATGATAATTTCATCCATACCTTGTGACTGGTCTCATGATGAGTTTCAAGTTCATTTTCTACATCTGCTTCACAGCAAGGTCTCTTCTCCATTATGCTGTCCACATCGGAGTTTGATGATTGTTCCTGATAAATTTTCATAGTCAAAACAGTTACAACTCAAATTCAAGAGCAGAAACACAAAGATACAGCATATAACACATGGAAGATTAAACCAAAAGTATACAGGACGCAGCTAAGTCATAACTACGCTGTAGGAAGTTCAAGGGCTTCTCCCGAAGAAGGAAATGTGTCTTCCACATCGATAAAATGGTTTATTAAGTCATATATCAAAAGAACTAATTCATTTATCGGTTTATTAAGTCATATATCAAAAGAATTAATTCATTCTGCTTCTGGCATCAATCAAATGGTACTTAAAATTCATGAAAAGTAAACCATGTAATATGTAACAGCTTGAGAACACTTCCCACCAAAAAAATTCAAGACAAGATAAAAACAATTATTTAAATTGAATAGCCATGCATACTAAGAGGTTCAGAAGCATAACGTAGAATACCTGCTCCAACAAGCACAAAGAATCTAAATGTTTAAGGTTGTTTTCTTTCAACTCAGAGATGTGTTCTTCATCTTCAGTTTCTTCTCTGTCAGAGCCTGAATCAATCTCAGCAGCACCTTCTATGAACTGAACAAAGTAGTGTTACACTCTCATATTTTCATACAAAACAATGATGAATTTAGATGCTATTCGAAATAAGATATTAGCCATGCCAGATATGTTAGAACAGTGACATGTTGTTAAATTGGAGAAATTCCTGAAAACAGCAAGCATAACATATTATAACACTCTCTTTTTCTTGTTTAAGAATATGTAAAGATATTAACTTCTTATCAAATGAGCTTAATGGCACATTCCTTGTAAGTTTGATTATATTGGTTCATGTATCAGATGTACCCAAAAGCTAGAAAGAGAATAGTGAAAAGGTCAAACATGCCCTTCATATCTAGCACAAAGTACAAGTTGGCCCTAGACGTTTTCAAAAGTTAAATTAACCCCCTGATGATACATAAATTAAATATGTTAACCATTTCCTAAACATATTAATAATTGATGTGCGTAGAAAATGCAGATAAGATTTAATTTAAATGGTGTGACATGTATAAAAGAGGATTCACCCAAGAGAATTGGAAATAACATGATTAAGATCTTATCTTAAAATATGTCACAAATAACCTTAATGAAATAGACTTCACCTACCTTCTCAATGTCATCCTGGTCTTTCCTTGTAAACCCGCTGGCAGCAAGTTCCTTGTCAAGAAAACCAGCAGATTTGGATATTGAAGAAAGGGAAGGCCTGCCAGTTTCGTTTGTGTCTGCATCTGATCCATCAGCATTATCTATTTGTTCTTGCAAGGATAAATTAAACCTATATAGGATAAAAAGAAAAAGTATCCAGAAAAGTAAATTAGGAACTAACCGTAGAGTTATTCAGAAAGAGAAGACACAGTGACCAATAAAACAGAAATATATGTATATTGCATGTACCAAATTGAAATAATTAATGTTGCATATTTGAGCAATCAGGAAAACAAGCATAAACAAATCATCAGAAAGGTCCTAAGAAAGGTAGTCAAAATCCTCCGATAAAATTTGTTTTCCAAAAGAAGAATGAGAATGGATTTAATCGAAAAATTATAATAACCATCAGAGATTATCAGTGCAGCTAGTCTTTGCCTCAAAGAGAAGTTCAAGCACAACAATAATTTACTGACCTCTTCCTGAAAAACTTAAAGATGCACTCAACATCACGGTCAAAGTACCTGCAAAAGGGAAATATTTTGCAAAGTTAGGGAACTGAAAAGCCTAGGATTAATTCATAGAATAAAAACAGGATAAAGAAAGGGATCAAGAATTAGCAAATCATTACAGAAGGAAGTATATTTACATTTGAGCATTTCGGTGGGATACAGAAACCATTTGGGGAAAATCAATCATGGTGACCTTCTCATCATCATCAATCTACAACATGCAGAATAACAGCACAAACAGGTGGTTACTTAGCAGCTAAGCAGAAGAGCAAAAGCAAAACTTCTGGAGTGCAAACTAGGATGAGTTTGGAACCAGTTAACGAACAACAATAATAGGCAAGATAAGCATCAAATCCTACATGTAAATATATTACAGAAATAAAACATGGAAATATAACCACGAGATGAGATGGATTCAGTCCTATAGTGGCCAGATGTGGCCCAAGTGTCTCAAATGCATACCATGATGTTGAATTCATTGAAATCGCAATGAATCAGACCATGTTCTGCAAGACGAACAACAAGACCAATTATTGTTTCAACAACGATTTCTGGGTTCTGCAATTGCTTCACCTGCACACTGATTGCAAAGGTGTAAGCGATAAATTTTCATCTTGAAAATAAAATCATTTTTCCTTTAAGAGGTAAACTTAAAACAAAG
This sequence comes from Erythroxylum fimbriatum, assembly GCA_026770325.2. NCBI lineage: Eukaryota > Viridiplantae > Streptophyta > Magnoliopsida > Malpighiales > Erythroxylaceae > Erythroxylum > Erythroxylum fimbriatum. Next base: position 3,071,765 of record JANZLH020000077.1, read on the forward strand.
GAAGATCAAGCAGAGCGATGAACTCAAGAAAGAGATATGAAACAAAAGATATAACATCCCCACCAGTTGGAAGACAACATTCACTCATCAAACTGAAGTAATTTAACATATTCTGGTGAATGACAGGAGTAGTCTACGAGTTCAATATGCAAACATATGAGCATATAGCATAAGCACACTTACAGTGGGTAGCCTTGGACAAGTGACATGATCACACAATGCCTGTTACAGTCAATAGCTTTTGGGACAGGAAAGCCATGTTCTTCCAAAGCCTGATCCAGACAATAAAAAATGTGATATAAACACCTGCTAACATAACTGCAACCTAATATGAATTCAAACTAAAGCTGGAAGACATCAAGGAAAAACCTTCATAAAAGCAAATTCCTTGAGTGCAGCAAGTCTAGACAAATAAAGCCAATTATAATTGCTACGATGCCTCAAATAATCACGCTTAGATTTCACAGCCCTGAAAGAAACCCTTCCAAGTCTGTGCAACTTCATTGCCAATACTGTTCCATCCTCAGAGGCAACCTCAAATATATCTTTCACAAAAAAGTATGAAGTTTGATCAGATTTCAAAAGGAAAAGAAACACAAGAGAACATGATACCGACAAATAAAGCTTGACTAATACAGCCAAAAGCTCATACCAGACTCTTTTCCAACCCCAATTTGGCGACCAACAGCCGTAATAACTCCACGATTGACCATAGTTTTGATAGCAAGGAAATCATAGCCAAGATAGGTGAGTCGAAACCCATCATCTACATATTCAGAAAATCAATCAAAATACATTCAAAAGTCAAAATATGCAATATGATAAATAAACTTTTTGCACTGCTCACATTTGGACGAGTCATGGTGCAGCAGCTTATGCTTAAGCAAGTTCTTCAAGACTTTGTAGGTGCCACCATGCCTATATACATGCTAACCAAATAAGTACAAATAGAATAATAAAAATATCAAATAATTAAGTTAAAGCAAACGAACTGGGAAGAAAGGGCATACCTAAGAGAAGCTATGCGGTCAATGAGCTCTGAAGGTACAATCTCATGCTGTTATACATACAGACGTATGCATAAGATAGTTTTCAAGAAGGAATTTATTAAACAAGAAAGGCATTAAAAAAATTACAACAAACAACATGAAAAGGGATAATATATTAAGCAAGAGAAAGTAGCGCGAGTGAGTAAATTACGCACATTCCGCATACCCATCTCAACAGCAGTAAGAACCCTAAAATCATCTTTTGAGAGATGTCTCAAGGCATCAACGTTCAATTTCATCTCTGCTTATCTTCCAAATTTAAAAAAGAAATGAATTAACAGGTGATCAAACATAACCAATAAGAAAATAACTTAAGAGGTCTACCAGCAATGTAATTAAGTTTTGAAAAATAAAAACACACATCATTGGTTAAACTATCAACAATCAAAAATAAAATTAGTAGATCAGTATAACTTGTAAACTCAGCAAACATAATATTACAAAGTACACACAAAAGAAAGAACAGATGGAAAAGAAATCAGTGTTCTCACCTCAATAGAACGAGCTGTGGAGAGCAAGAAGGAAGTCGGAGCGCACGGAGGACAGCTGTGTCTCCTGGTGAGGACGGAGAATTAAAGGTGACAAAAGAGAAAGAGAGGGAAAATAGGTTTGCGGCGACGTCGGTGGTTGTTGCTGGTATGGATAAAACGGAGTCCTCTCCTGTCCTGATGATAAATTTATACTTTTGGGCTTCCATTTCACTGACCTCCTCCTAACTTGAAAAGGAAAAGAAAAAATCGGAAGGAAATGTCATATCTGTTTTCTTTTCTTCGTTTTTAAATTAAGAAAAAAGCTTTTTTGTTTGAACTTTTTAATAAGAATTATGATTATTAAATTCTTTAAATTTTATAATTAACTTAAACGTAAAATTATTCTAAAATAATTTTATTTAATAATTTTGTTTTAAAATTAAAAATATCTTAAAATACATATTGAGATTGTTTTCTAATAATTAAATATATATTAACAAATAGTTATTTTATAAATATTGTTATTTTTATCTTAATACATATAATTATATTATTATTTAATTAATAAAAAGCGTATAAAAGACTCAAATTAATTTATATATAAGTTTTAGTTAATATTTAGTTATTAAAAATATTAAATGTGTAATTACATTGACATTAACAATTAAATGTGTTTTTATTTAAAAATAACTAAAAATTCAAAAAATTATAAAAATACAAATCATCATCATCATTATCATCATCATCACCACGCAGTTCGAAATTCCGCAATGAGGTAAGGTCTGGAGAGGTCCGATAGTACGCAGCCTTACCCCTATATATCGTAGAGAAGCTATTTCCGGTGGACCCACATGCAAATGAGACAATAAGAAAAATAATGCATGTAACAGAAACAATTCATAAAACATAAAATAAATAAAAATACAAGTACTAGGAAAATAAAAACACCGAATAGGAATAATAATAATAATTAAAAAAGCCCAAATCTCCGGATATAGCTAAAATAAACTAATAGTAGTAATTACAAATAATAGTAATAATAAGAATAGTAATAATAATATTAATAATAATCAATAATTAATAATAACAGTAACAAGGACAAACCAAAACTAATAAGAAACTCAAATACAAGTGAAAATAAAAATAATAAAAATACAATTAATAATAAAAAAAAGAAAGACTGTTATAAAACCGAAACTAAAACTGAAGAGTATTTGGGAGAGAAAAATTCTTCTTATCAATTCATTCATTCATACCA
>JANZLH020000078.1:8844-24756 GCA_026770325.2 Erythroxylum fimbriatum
GAAGCTATGATCCATAATTTTTAAAGTATTGATTTGTCCGTAGAAAGAAGAAGAAATGCTCAGTATACAAGTAGCCCAAGGATTAGTGTTTATAATTGGGCTAAAACTTACCCCTACTAGGGGATGGCAGTAGGTCCGAGCCCGAGTTAGAGCTTGAACTCGACTAGGCTAGAGATAGCCCGAATCTGAGCTCAAGTTGGAATCGACCTGACCAAATTGTTTTCAATTAAACATGTCAAAACGACGTCATTTTGCATATAAAAATTGGGTCTTGAATCGAGCTAGGCCGAGCGTTGGTACTCCGAGCCCAAGCCTAACTCGAGGCCCAATTATTTTAAAAAAGGGCCTAAGGTCCAGTCAACCTGGCCTGGTCTGTTGACTTAGAGCTGGCTAGGCCGGACCGAGGTCGGATCCAATTGTCATTCCCTATTCCTACTCATCCTAGCCCTTACACAATCTTTAAACTATTTTAGTCATGCTTTTTTTTAAGACAATTAAATTTAGGGTCTACTAATATAGATAGCAATGGGCCAAACCAGGCTGCCCCGCCTGTGCTCTTACCTGATCACGGGCTAACTGACCCATGGCCCTCACCCGAGCCCGACGAGCCATGGGCAGGCTGGTTGGACCCGTTTGATTTATGTTTGTAAAAAATTAAAAAAAATGACATCGTTTTGTATCTTTTTGTCTGTTTATGGGCCAGGTCAGGCCTATTTGTGACTTAGTCAACCTAAGGCAAAGGGTTGGGCCTGGCGGATTGGCCCACATTTGCCATCCATATAAGATATAAAACATTGTTATTATGTAGCTTTGAAAACAATGGGGAGAGGTGGTGAGATAGAAGAGGGTGATTTTTGGGAAAAATTATGACATATTGCTTCTTCTCCAAAAGTTAAAGTTCTCATGTGGAGAGCTCTAAAAGGCATTCTACCTACTAAGGTACAACTAGCTCGTAGAGGAGTGCAGGTAGATGATAAATGCTACTGTGGGGAGGTGGAGGATGTCAATCATTGTTTGGTAGGGTGTGAAAGGGCGAGAGAGGTGTGGGAGTTAGGTGATTTTTTTATTGCTAACCCAGCTCCTTCTTTTAGGGAGTTTTTCTTGCAGTTACTGTATGCGAACAATGGAGCCCACATCTCAAAATTTACGACCATAGCATGGAAGATATGGGAGGGAAGAAACAAAAGCTTATGGTAAGCTCAATTCCCTACAGCAATGGGAACTTAGTAACTTGCAATGAATCACCTACATCAATGGACTTTGGCGCAAGAACAAAAACGGCAGCAGCAGCTTTTGTCCTCCAGCGGCAATAGAGGCCCAGCAACCAATTGTTTTATAGCTGCTGGGAGAAGACAAAGTGCAGCAGATAACTTGGATGAATGACATATTTTCGTCGACGGGGCAAGATTTCAGAGTATGGGTACATTGGGGTTTGGCTTTATCATTGAGAGCCTTGAAGGCCTCTTTCAACATGCAATTTCTTGATTGTTTGATGGTCTACATTCAGCGTTAATGACGGAGGCCTTAGCAGTTCGACAGGCTCTTATTTGGACGGTTCACAACATGCAACATGTGGGGAGTATCTTTACCGATTCTCAACTGGTAGTACTAGCCATTAAATCACACCAAGAGGATTATTCCGAGTTTGAGGGAATTATTAAGGATTGCCGATTAATATTGGAAAGTAATTCTAATATTTCTGTTGTTTGGATTAATCGACGAGGAAATGTGGGCGCTCATGAACTTGTTAGAGTGTCTTGCAATTTCTCTCGTTTAAAAGTGTGGGTGTCTGTTCCACCTTGTCTAACTAATTTATATGGTTAATAGAGTTTTCCTTTACTTTTCCAAAAAAAAAAGTACTGTAATGTGAGATATTTGAGTTAAAAAATGTACGATCACTCAATACAACTTTTTAATTATAAAATACAAGTTTCAATTACGCAAATAAAACTTTTCACTTGATATTTTATTTATTATAATTTGAATAAAAAGTTTGAATACCTGAAAAACGTTTACTCCACGGATTACGTGAAGAAGAAGTAGATGGAACTCTCTTCTTAGGTTCACAAATCCGATTTTTTAAAGGAGCAAGGGTAATTTCTATAAGGTTTTTTATCTTAATTTTTTGTAATCCCTGTTTTTTTTTAAAGTACAATTATAGTATTTTTTTTACATTAAAAAGCATAGATAATTTATGGCATCTTTATATACAAAAAACCATAAATTTTAAAATAAACAATGATTAAAAAACTCAATCAACTTAAGAGTAAATATCTTGAATTATCTAATTTTTTGGTTTAATTTTTAATTTTCTAATTCGATGTACTTTAATAACTCTTGTTGTTAAAAATCGATCAATTTATTAATTTATTGGTTAATTTTTATAAATTAGTAAATTCTTATAAACTAAAATAGAATAATAATTTTCATTCAATAATCTACTTTTGCAATTAAACTTCTAATTTTTCGATAACTAAAGATAATATCTTTTAATTATATTTTAGTTTCTTTAATTTTATTTAATTTTAAACTATTTTATGACAATCTATTATTAATTATACCTTTTAAATCTTAAACAACTTGTTTTATTTATTAAACTCGAACGATTTCTTTGAGAAGAGAGCTAATGAATAGCACAAGCAGGCTTTTGAATACCATACCATTCCGATTGATGCCGGCCAGAACATACCATACCAGTCGAGAAACGGAACGGTATGGGCGACCATCGATACCGGCCAAAAATATCGGTCGCTACCGATGGTTTTTGTTCGGAACCAGCCAAAAATACCAGTTGCTACCGATGGTTTTTGTTCGGTACCGGTTGGTATCGACAAATCGGCCCATACCGGCCAGTACCGTAAACTTCCAAAACTTCAGGGACCTATTTGCAAATTTCAAAAATTTTTAACCCTGAATCCCCAACCCCCGATTGTTTCAACAGATGCTCCTCTCTTCTTCTCTCATCTCTGTGCCGCCTCCTCCTTTGTGTTCCCGTTGCGTCACCACCGCCCGCCTCTTCTCTTCTTACTGTCGCCGTCGCGTCTAACCGCCGGCGCACTGCTCTGGCCCTTGCCTCCTTCGCTCGTCCTCCCTTGGCATCAGTTGAAGAAGACGCTTCGTCGTTCCTCCACGCAGACCCGAAGACGCCACCACCTTCTCCGCCCGAAGCCACCGCACCGCAGCGCCACTACACCGCACCAAAGCCACTGGAGACGCATCTGAAGCTACCGGAGACGAGTCGAAACTTTGACCCGTGACAAAACCCGAAAACTCGAAGTTGGTTTTTTGATTTTTTTTTATTTCAAAAATTTCTTGATTAATTAAAATTTTTGTTGTGTTGGATACTTGGATTGGATCATCATCATTGGAATGTTGGATCATTGCAATGGATTTGTGTCACTGGATGATGCACGGTATTGGAGACTTGATGGTGTTTTTTGTGTTGTTGTGTGATCTGAGAATTGAAATTTTGGAATCTAGATAGTGGACGTGAATACTGAATTGGTTGGATTTGGTTGTGTTTGTGTATGAAATTATTTGGTTGGAGTTAGAATGTGATTTGAAATTTTGAATACTAAATCGAATTGATTGTGCTTTATGTATGGAATATTTTGTAAATTTTAAAAATTTTAGGAACTATTTTATAAATTTTAAAAATTACCCAAAACGGTACCTAATATTGACCGATACTAATATAATTATATTCCAGAATTTAATTTTGGTACCAAACTCGATACAGTATTAATAACTCGGAGCACAAGGGAGCGTGAGTTATTGAGAGTGCCATGCCCATGTGCAGTACCCATTAATAGCTCCCCTTATTCGACTGGTCACCTCACACATGAAAATAATTTCCTACCTGTTGAACAAAAAGGACCAGAGGTATTTTTGATTAAAAATGACAATTCCGCACATAATGTTACACAGAATTAATTGTACACTTACGCAAATTCAGAAATATTAATTTAATGCAATCTTTCAATTGTTCTGTCTTTAGGTGGACACAGCACAGGTGTCCAATGAATGGATGTGTGTTGCAACCAAAACAATTTAATAAAACGGAATCAGAGGAGGAGAAACGGACAGAACGGAGGAGGTGTGTATTGTATGTATGCGTATATGTAATGATTGTAACAATACATGAGATGAGCTGAGCATGAGGCCCACTTCCTCACTGTTCTCATTTTTTAGTGACGACTCTCACTTTCATGTGCCCATCAGTTCTGAGTTCAGTCGGTTAAAAGAGTAAAGTTGCCTTCTTCTCCTCTCTCCTGTCTCCTCCCTTCATCTATTCTCTTTTGTTAAAAAAACTTATTAATTGCTACTTTTAATTTTATTACTTTATGTAACATTTTTTCAATAAATTGTTTAAATAATAATTTATTTATTATATAAGTTCTTAATTTTATTACCTTATAGTATTGTTATAATCATCATCATCACACCTAGTCTAAAGTCCTGCAATAAAGCAGAGTCTGAGAAGGTCTGATAATACGCAGCCTTACCTTTATATAATAAAGAGACTATTTCTGATAAACCCATATACAGATGTGACAATAAAAAAATAATGTAAAAGCCATTCTTTGATCTAAAGATCACATAATCGAATAATAGAAATAATTTTTTGGCAGTAAAAATACAAAAAAAAAAGTTACGTATAATTGATGAACCCTTCCGAGCAATTCAATTATCTAAAAAATGAAGTTTTTGCTTAACTATAAATTAATTCACAGATATGGTTATTTTTTATTGAGTTACATTAGATTACATGTAGAAAAGGAGAACCACTAAGATCATATGATATGCCCCAAAACATAAACTGATAACAGTATAGAAGAGGCAGAGGGCTTCTCTCTCTACAATACTTCTCAATTTATTACAATTGAGGTTTGCCCTCTCTCTCTCTCTCTCTCCCTTTTGTCTTCTCTTTTTTTTTTTTTTTTGGGTTGTTGTTGCTGATTACTGTATCTGCTCTGTCCCTAGATTCTTTCTTTCTTTTGCTCTTTCTCTTTCCTTTTCTTTTCTTTACTGGACACACAGTTTTGGTGGTTCATTTCCTTAAAAAGATGTGTTTTTCTTCATTTTAGTTAGGTTTTTTTTTTCAATTTATCTGAATTAGCTACATGGTTATATGTCCATCACTTGCAACACCTGAGTCTTGATGCAAATGGGTTTTTGTGTTTTATGATTTGGCTCTGGATACTTTTTGGTTGATTGGTGACGAAAAGGTTTCTGCTTTCTAGGGTTTCGTTTCTGGGTGACAATTCGGTTTGCGTTTCGGCTGTTCGTGGCTTTTTTCAGATTATTTCTATGACCTTTGACGAGGCCGAGATGCAAATTTTGGTTCTGCACCTAAAATATCCTTGATATAAAGAGTTCTTATCGGCTGCTCTTGTTCTCCTTTATATCCCATCATTGCTGTTTTGCTTGTTATCTGGATTGGAGAAGGTTGTGTGACTTATATTTAGTCATAAAGAAGTTGTTTATAGGAGTTGAGGTTTTGGTGGAGAAAATTATCAGTATTTACAGCAAAAGGTGCTTTCAGTTATGGCTTTTTGAAACCATGTATCCTTGTTCTAGTGCTGCTTGATTATAATACTTTTGGTTTGGTTAAGTGGTGTGGTTGAAGAGTGAGGAAGAATGGAAAATGATATGGCACTTTTAGATGATGCGGGTATGCATATGGGGAATGAGATAAATGCTGAAGAATCTTTCTCTGCAGAAATGGAAACAGAAGAAAATGAAAATGGAAATGCAAGTAACGTGGATCAGTGTTTTACTCCTGAAAAAGGTGAGGGAAGTGATGTATTTTCAAGAGAAGCACATTTTATAAGTGAAGAATCAAGAAGATCTGATGTTTGTAGTTGTAGTATCAAGAAGCTTAAATCGCAACTGGTTGGGATAGAGACTGGCACTGGGAAGAAGGAGAATGTCGGCCCCGAGAAGAGGCTCAGTAGACAAGACAGGATTGAGCTAGGTCGATTGTTTCAGGGTGCAGTGAGTTCCCATGATTGGGATTTTGCTGAAAGCTTAATTCTTTTGGCAGATAGGCAGACCCTCAATGATGCCTTGTGCATCACACTGGACTCTATCTGGTTTTTGAGTACACATCAAGAGCTTCATGGAATCACTGGATTGATTAAGAAGATTGTTGCCAATGGCGCTTATGACTTCACTAGAGCTGCGCTTAGGACTTCTTTTCTTGCCTCATGTGTTTCAGCATGCCAGAGTCGAACAATGAGTCTTTCAGACACAGTGACAGTAATGGCCCAAAGGTATGTCATTGCGAGAAAGAGAAACAGAAAAAAAGAATTCGCAATCTCAAGATTAGATAGATCTAGACGCTTTGTCTTCTTATTTAAGTTGCTTTCCTTCAAAAGCATGAGTATGGCCGTGGAAACATGTGAATATTTATGTAAAGCCTGCACGTGTTTATATGGATGCATGCAAAGTTAGGGCGTGCTTAGTTAGCTGTAACATATCTTTGTGAATTTTCAGTTTGATGTCACAGTTATTGCTTGTATTTGTACAACCAAATCTAGCAGTTTACCAATAAGTATTTGATGTGATCGTTGTCTGTTACTATATTGATATGTCCTCTTTTACTCATTCTTAACTATATGCATTGGCACGTGGGATTACATTAGTTACCCTTTTTGGTGATGATGCTTTTTTGTGGTTGATTTTGTCCACACATTTGACACTTCTTCAAATAAGGCACATACTTGAATTGGCGAATTCTCCATATGTCTTGACAGTTAGTCTGTGAAACTATAAAAACATTAAACACCAGTTGCACTTTTGTTTTCAAACTTGTCAACTTCTGCCGATTACAAGCTTCTGATGCTCATAGACATGCTCTTGTACCTTTTGTGGTTTTCCTCCTGTCTGTTGAGAGACGCTCCTTTTCGATTTCGCCCTCTTAAATACTTTTCTTTGATTTATTTGTTTCCAGTTTGTAACAAGGTAGATTGGATGAAATATCTATATTAATGTCAATCACTGATATTATCTTCAATTTGGCTGTTAGGTTTCCTCATAACTAATTGTTGTGAAGCATCTTTTGGTGATCGGTCTTGATTCGTGTTTGTAATTGGAGCTTTATATGTAGCTAAAATATAAAGCAGTCATTAGTGATAGATAGTAGAAGCGCTTGGTTCTTTTAATTTGTTTGAAGAAACAGAGGGCACGGGATAACTATTTTTGCAGAAAAATTTTCCTTGTGGTTTTAAAATGTTTTTTTCAACATATAGGGAACAGAAGATAATATCTTTCTTTGATCCTCATAAGGTGTAAGGATCGTCTTTGGATGCCCCTATCTGTTCATCAGTTGTAATGTTGCTGCTTTATGTGTTCATTACTTGGATTTTTGCTATGTGTGCTTGTCTGCTCATACATACTTGTTTTTCTCTTTGTTGATATTTTTTTTGTCCTCCCTTAGTTTTGAGTTACTTTTGATGAAGCAAAACTAATAATTTGGGTTTTCCGCAAATTGTGATACTAGATTTCAACATTTAGGTGATTTAAATGTTGCTTCCATGTTTTAAAAATATTTTTACTTCTTGAGGTGTGAATTTATCTATTCTTTGATCAGTCCTTATAATTCATATCAATGCTTGAGAAGCCTCTGGGATGAGATACCAATCAGGAGTGCAGAGGATCAGAAGCTACCATTGATTATCCAAATTGCAGGATATTACATATTTGCTCTCTCTGCACTTAAATGTATTAATAAAAGAAGAAAAATGAATGGCTGCAGTAGCAGATTGTTTATAGGATGACTCTAATTTGGTTTCTCAAAATGCTATTGAGTAATTTCTTTGTTGCCTTTAACATCTAACCAGGTTGCACGAGCGTCTGCAAGAGTGCAATGGGGATGAGGTCCTGAAGGCAGAAGCTGGTGCCAAGGTCCAAAAGTTTACTGAATGGGCTCTAAAATGTATAGGTTTCCACTCACGTTGTGAGGGGAAGAGGGGTAGAGTGAGTCATAACTCAGATGTAGAGATTCAACTCCAGTTATCTGCATTCAAGACATATCTAGATCTTGCTGGCAATCAACTTACAGGGAAGGATTTTACTGAGGCATTTGATGCAGCATGTTTCCCTCTTACTTTATTTTCCAGTTCTTTCGATCCTGGCTGGGCGTCTGGAATATCTGCTACTGCAATACAAGGATTACTGGGTATGTTGGTTGAAGGTGGTGCTGACAATGTTAATCAATGTTTCCTTGAAGCTTCTCGTTTTGGAAGTACAGAGCTTGTGCGGATCTTGTTGCAGGTAATGTTCAAGGTGTCTTACCGCAACAACAATACACTCACTTGCATTCCTAGCAATAAATGAATGTCTTGCAGCACTTGAAACTAGGAAAGGAATTATTGCATCATTAGTTGCAAATGTTGGCAATTTGGTAGACAGTTGGGCCTGTGAAGGAGATGCAAGATTGGTGCTTCCTACTGCTTCCTAGATTTGACTGCCCTGCATGATTCTAGGGAGCTAACGAGGAAGGGAAATGCCATGACCAAGACTGATTAACTGTATTTAAAAGCTTTTAATGGTTTTTAATTACACCCGATGCTTGTAATTCCTTGTGTTTAGAGGCTATGGTAATAGATGGTGTTTTTCCATCTGGGAAAGAGTTCTTGAAAGAACAGAGTGATGTAACATTAAGAAACACCAGCTATCTGTGAGAAATCCTTTTCTGTTAATCACTTGACCATATAACATGATAGATGATTAGCAAGCTTAATAGTTGAGATTGAAGGACCGATTTGTACAACAACTAGGATCCTTTGCTTGTAGATTGATGAATAAGATATTTTCCTCATGAGTGCTTGATGGACTAAGCAGTGCGTTTTACTTCAGAATTTAAGTTTTTATGGGTCTATCCTTGGAATATCCTATGTGTTGATATCTACTGTGTACAGCTTTCTCCTGCATATTTTTCAGGAAACACTTAACTATCATATGCTTTATTAGTTATTTATTGGTAGAAGTTTTAAGGATGCTTCCCTTTGTTTGACTTATAGCATATTCTTTCTCTGGATTTCCTGTGTAAGGCCCTCCACAGGGCTCTCGATGGGCTAGTTATCACTCGTTAGGCAGCTGTATAAGTATTTACTTTTGGAGCATTTATCATTACTTTTATTATCCTATAATTCCTTTTGAAAGATGGACAGTGCCTTGATGTACTATTCATGTGGGTTGATTAACATCAAGAAGGATAAGACAAATGCCTACAAAACAATAAGGTGTCATGAATTTGCATATCTAAAGGTGTTCTCTACCTGGAAACCATTCAATATTTCATGGCATGTGGGATTTGCATTCGTGGCTCAATTGAGTCACTCTGTTATATTATGAATGTGGCATACAGCATACCGACTTACACATCTGCCATTTTTTCCCCCTTCTGATGATCCTGCAAACATCAGATTCTGCAGAATAGCTGATTAAGTACATAGAATTTTATTATCTGACATTTCCACACTTTTGTGTTCATTCAAATTGGGTTCTATTTTCGAGATTCGGACCTGGTCACAAAAGAGCAACTTTAACAGTTGCTCTAAGGCTCACCCTCTTTGTGTTTGTTTTCTGTATAGATTGCTCAAAGGAACAGCTTGGATGTTGATGTTGATCTAGCTCTGGGTTTTGCTTCACATTACTGTAAAATTGGTACAATGGAATGTCTAGTGGAAGAGGGCAATGCCGTGGGTTTCTTGGGTCCTTTGATGAGAGCAGCAGAAAGGGGTTGTATGCAGGTTGTCCAATGGTTTGTAAAAAGGGGTTGCCGTGACATGGAACTTTGCCTTGCACTTACCACTGCCACTTCCAGTAGCCAAGTTGAAGTTGCTGCTTATCTCCTCCCTCGTGTTCCTCAACATGTTCTGGCAGCACTCAGCATAGAAATTCTCAAGGCTGCTGGTGAGAGAAGTGGTAGGTCTCTGGAAGGTGTGGCGTTTCTACTGCGTTCTGACTTCCTGGGTGACCCTGGAGCTACTTATTCCGTAGCAGATAGCATCGCCAGGTCTGATGACGAGGCTATTGCCCCTAAGCTGAAGGCATTTCTGCAAGAGCACTGGTCGGTGGCAGCATTCTTGGATGGAGTAAGGCAAGGACAATTACATTACACGAACTTGATGAGGATTTTGAAATGGGGTGGATCTCCTATAAGCTTAAGGGATCTGCCTGGCCCTCTCAAGGTGGCCATTGCTTACCTGCCACTGTATAGAGAATGTGTTACTGCTGGTGGTAGTTTATTTTCGCAAAGGCTAAGAGGGCAGCTTGTTGAAGCTGTGAGAAGGCTTGGAGGCGTGTCCATGGAACTGGAAGATGTGAGCCGGGGAAGAGATCTCTTGGGTATTTTGGAGCATCACCTTCCCCCATTTTTGGTTCATGCCCAGAGTCACATTGCTGGCTAGAAAATTAGGTTGCGGATTTTCACCACAGTTTTCTCCTATATATCCCATATATGCCATACAAATACAGTATACCAACTCTTGCTAAGATGACATTTTCTAATTATGTTCCTTGATATGGTTGGCTAAAATCCAAGTTCTCTACAGTAACTTTATCATGTATCATCCGTTTCGTTTGTGGGTGTACATCAAAACGGAGAACAACTACTGTAACAAACAAAGGGTTCATATGTGATGGCATTGTATATTAGCTGGCTGTAGCATGATCACCTACCTACTGCTTACTATTTCTTCTCTCCTATGTTTGCTGTAGCAATCTTTAAATGAATTTAGCAAGTTTGATCCGACTAAATCGAATGCTATTTGACCCATTTTTTATATTTTACTACGAGAACCAGTCTTAGAACCCAAGATCTTGGATATTTACCGTGTTGGCCTTTGTACGATGGCTGGCTGGTGGGCTTGAAAGATTGTTAAAGCCATCAGGAAACGTAATCTTAGAAATCATAAAACAATTGTGTTTCACATGCCAGTTTGACCAGCAGCCTATTTCTCTATCTTGATCTGATGGCATGGATCTAGGAAATTATTCTCAAGAAAAGAGAAGAATCTCCTATGTATAGTATAATTAGCGTCTTGGAAATGTTGCCTCCAGGACTGAATTTTTATTTAGTCTATCTGAAATTGGAAAGATCTCAGCTGCACTCCGGCATAGACAATATAGATGTATCATCATTTCAACCTTTTTTTTCATACTGTTAAAGGGGGTTGTTTTGCAATTTGCATTTCTACCATTTGTGGTGTAGTAGATCAACGCATTGTCAAAATAATAATGAACCAGCGGCAGAAAGCGGGAGAGGATTGTGTAAAGGTTGTGGGTTCGAGCTTTGAAAAGAGCAGCCTTTATTTAAGGTGATGTAATACTCCTAATGGTGGCCCATCTTTCGGAATAGATACCTCCGATACAATCTAGAATCAGACTCGGATTAACTTATCTATGAACTTGAGTGGGTAGCTTATAGATCCCAGGATAGTTGGGCAAAACTCGAAACCTGAGTTATAAAAAAAAAAAAAAAAAGAACCAGTCTTATCTTATGAGGTGGTCAAACGATGGAAGTGACGAAACCATGGTTACATTGTGTTAAATTTCAATAGAATAATCTGTGCTATTGCGACATGTCAGTCTTCATGTTCTTTTGTAATTCCTTTCGATCAAATAACATCCGACACTAATTTAATCCACTTTTCTTATCCCTGAACGGTGATTCAGACGAGAGATGTCATTACCGATCTGTTATTCCTTTCTCAGTTTCTTAATTACAATCAACGCTTCATTGAAAGTTGCTACATTAGTTGTGTTCATGTAATCACAGCTCATCCGTATCCATCGTGTAAAACATCAGAACCGCTGTGCAAAATCGTTTAAAATTGACTCAGGTTAACAACTGCAACACTCTTAGCCATTGGATCCAACAACCATAGCTGTAAAGATCATAAAAAGACACACGCAAGAGCATCCAAAAAGATTTGTCTGGTATCATCACATGGAAATTAACTGGAGATTGTTGGGGCTGGTCTATTGATGAAAAAAAATAAAACTACCATGTTCATGTCCACAATCATTCTTTAGCCTTTGCACCAAATAGATCAATTTGTATGCAAGTAGGAAATTAAAGAACAGTTTTCTATATATTTCCCTTTCAAACTTGACAGCAGAGAATTACAAAAATCGTATATAAGGACAAACTGGTTGGCGATTTGTTTTTTCAAACACATTTTACATATATGTATATGTTAGATCTCTTGCATTACCTGGCATAAATGCTAAGATCATAAGCACAACTAAGATGCCTATTGGAAGCAGAAGTAACAAAAATGGTGGTGGAGGTAATGGAGGTAGTATCAAAGGAAGGATTAACAAAGATGCAGTTAAGCATATGAGCAAAAGTAATGACTCCAAACTGAAGTAGCTTGCAGGTAACAACTTCCTGGAGCTACCCTGTGAAAATGAACGCTGAAGATGATACTCTCCTTTCTTTTTCTCTACTCTAGCTGAATGATTAGGAGGAGGTACCCGGGCAGTAGCACCAGTGACCTTTCTTGTGCTTACATCCATAATGCTACTAGAATATCGATCTTGGAGATTAATTATACCTCTTGGAAGGCTCTTATTTGCCTCGGTGTGTCTTGAATTCATCTAAAACTCCACCAAGTTGAAAGCTTTTCAACACCCCAGATCAGATCGATGAAACTTTCAGGCATATGACTCCAAAACCCCACAAATTCTTGCAACAGATCAAGAATCCCGTTTCTTCAATCAGGAAGTTGAAATGTGGTTTTTAGCAAGTGCAGGTGCAGATTAAATGAGCAGCCTTGAAATGCAAATATCAACCAGAGCCTTTAAAACCTTTTGTGTAACTCAAAACACAACCTCTAGGAAACGGGATGTAGTAGCTTATTCGCCTTGAAGAAAACGCAAATGCCCAAAACTCCAATTCTATCAAACTCAAAATCCAAATGCAAATGATTCTTTGATGATTCCGTCCTTCAATATCTAGAAATGTGAACCATAGTAAATTCCAACTTTACGAGAAGCATGTGATATGACATCAAGAGACTCTTCTATCTTCTAGTCTGCAACAATCTTCATCTACTGCCTGTTTCTTAAGAACTCAGAACCAATATAAGTCGTCCCAAATAGCCCAACTGCATTCCACATAACAAGAGATCAGATTAAGCTGTTCGAAACAAAATAAGAAAAAGAATTGTAGAAAGATAAAACAAAAGAGAATACAACAAAGGGTGAGCAAGGACAGCACAGGAAACGTAAATCAAAACCCACAGGCCTCCTTCATCTCATCGTAAACCGCAACTTATGAGAAACATACGATAGATTGGTTCTCTCCAAGTTTTCTTATCAAGTGATGAGTCTTACCCAATATTGTTGTTACGGAAAAAGAAATCACCAGAAAGAAAAGCAATAAAGTTTAGGTCACAAAAGGCAGACTAACAATACCCAGAACCCTAAAACATCAGAAGAGTTTCTGTCTTTTAACAAAAATCTGAACTTGCAACAAAAGACCCGACTTTTACCTTCTGTCAAAACTTAAACTTGCAAGAAAAGAAAGCACGTACAAGAAGAACAGAAAAAGAAAAGATAGGCCACGAAGAAAGGAGAGAAGGGGAAGAGAGATTGAGGGTGATGAGTTCTAACCTGTGATGAACAAAAGATTGTGTTCTCTGTTGATGGAGTTGGAGGTCCAAGAAGAGAATGCACCACTATGCAATCTTTGCGTCTCAAAGATATACTACCTCTCGGAGAAATTCTGTCCCTTTTAAAGTTCTAAAAAATTGAAGAGGAGGAGAAGAGAAGATTGACAAAAAAGGAAAAAGAAAAGATGGTGAGGGGATGTGTGGGGGAGAGGTGAAAAGAAAGAGGGTGCCTGTTTATGGAATAGGGAAATGAATTTTGATTCTTTCTTCTTGTTATTATTATGATTCATTTCATCACTCTTTTTCTTTACTCATTAACTTATTTGATTTTGATGATTCATAGGGTTGGGTTCAATGAACTTTGGTTACTCAAGTGGGTTTCTGACATGCAAGTTGACAGGTTTGGAAAATGAAGGCTCTGTGTCTCCCCACAAGGTTCACCACCCCTGGCCTCCCCTTGTCTCTAGAAATACGTTTATTATTCAATGGGACCCCTCTCTCTCTCTCTCTCACTATTAACATACATTACTTGGGTTAGTGGATGGACCCCTTCTTAGTCTTCCTATTAAGTCTTACTGATTTGGGAGAGTTCATATTCTTCGTTCAATATTACGGTGTCTTATTGTGTTTAATAAATCTCAATCATTTATTTATATAAATTTCGCGTAGGTTTCATAAAATAAATGACTGAGATTTATAAGACAGAATAATATTAAACAGAAGATCTGGACTCGATTTTTGAAGCTTGAGAATTTTGCAATGTGTGTCCAATCAAAATTAATCTTTTAAAGTTTTGAAAATTTGGGTTTTAGATGATCCTTTCTATGTGAAAATGACATGCTCTTTTTCATATTTTATAATTTTCTAATCTCATTCATGATAGAAAGGTCAAAGGTGCAAAAATACATTAAAGTCAATGAAAAGTTTCAACTAAATTAAATGGAGTTTTATGTTATTTCTGTTTCATCGCTCAATTTTACAAATTAGAGACAAGGGGTCTAAGAAACATAGAAACTAAAAGCCAGGAGTTGGTAAGGTAAAGAGCCAGGCAAGTGGGAGGGAGGAGCTATTGAAATGGAGACAAAGGGGGTGATGAGACTGATGGGCTTAGCTGGAAGAGTCATATGGCAAGTGGCAGTCCTTAAAATGCAAATGCCGTAACTCAATCCAATTCAATGCATCAACATTCATTCAAACACCGCTTCTCTTCCATGCCCATGTCTCCATCCCCGTGCCCATGTCCGCTTATTCCTTCCGTCTTCCTCGTACAAACATTGTTTTCTACTTTAATGAATATAATATTGGGTGTAGGGCTGCTTCCACGCTCCATCCACACTCCTCATCCCTCCAGTCTTCACATTCATCTTCACGTTCAAGATTTGCCCAAATACAGAAACTACCTTTCCATGTTCATGTATTGAACATTTTAAACTATCGCAAGTTGGTATTAGAATCTTGTTCTTTGTTACTTTTTTCTTTTCGTAGTTTACTTTTCGTCCTCAAAACTACTTTGGTGGTAAATGAACGTGGGAAAATTTGTGGAATATGGAAGGCAAACGTGTTGTGTTAGTGTAAACAAGTTAGTTTGGTACAATCGTTGAATATTTATCTTTTTAACAAAAAAATAATTCAACATCTAATTTTTTGCTTTTCTTTTATGAGTAGACCAATTGAAGTGGAAGGCATTTGAGGACCGTGATTCACTTAGAATATTTTTAAGTATTTTTGTTAACGTTGTTCAAATATTTTTGTCATATAAGACAAAAATTCTAAACACTTATGCATGTTAAATTTAATTAAGTTTAACTAAATTACATTGTTTTAGAATTTAAATCCCTAAATCAAACTCTGTCACACCGATGAGAGACGACAACAACATTCTGTCATGCTAGTGCGAGATGACAATGATGCAATTTCTAATAATATGAATAAAATCCTGATTTGTCGTTCTAGGCTTTTTTTCTTTTTGTATGAAAACGAACTGACATATGATTTTCAATTATAACGATTTAACTGGTGAGTTTAATTTAAGAATTTCAATCTCAAAATGACTTATTTTAATATATTACGTACATAAGTGTTTAGCGTTTCTGTCTTATATTGTAAACCATGTCAGCAATATTAACAAAAATATTAACGTTGGCTTAGAATTAGAAAAAAAAATTGAAAGTTTAAGGGTGCGTTTACTTTCAGAAAACAGTTTTTTATTTTCTATCTTGATTTTTTGCATATATTTTCAATTTTCATTTTCAGTAGAAAATTGTCGAAAACATGTTTACTAATT
>JANZLH020000078.1:27795-38894 GCA_026770325.2 Erythroxylum fimbriatum
GAACATGCAGGTAAGGATGGGACAAAGGACTACGTCCGAGATCGTAGCTTCCCTGATTGTTCTACGCCTAATATTTTCATTGTTGTCATCTACTCTTTCCTCATCACCATTTAGTCCGTGATCTCCATTTCTTGGTGAGTGATCAAAAAATTCTTGATGTTCAGCCATTTCTTCTTCTAATTGTTCTAGTGTGCTAAGTGTTTCTTGTTCTCTTCTGTCTTTCATGAAAATTTTTGGAAGAAGTGAACCCAACGTACATCCGTCCCTGTCCGTGCCTTTGATTATTTATCCGTTGTGTTAGTTATATGAAAGTTTTATTCTCAAATAAAAAAAAAGATTTCGTATTAGTCCGAGGCTCAGAGCACAGGAGCTCTGCCTCTAAGAAAAGTGGGCTTATGTGCAAGCAAAGCAGCTCAGTTCTACTCTATTATCTGGAACATGTAAAGTTTGTTTTCAACATCTCCACACAAATCAATTTGATCCCAAAATGATGTGGGAAAGACAAAGCACAAGTGCAGGTATTTCAATCACAAACACAAATTGAGTACATGAATAATACATGGTACTAACAACCAGGGAAGGTAAATAACTACTAGTAAAACTGGGGATGCTACCATATAACAACCGCACCATCTTCAACTATTGATCACACAACATACAAATGCAAATGAAGATACCAAGTTCTGCAATTTAAGCACTAAGCTTTGAATTCTTCATTTCAAAAACCCTGATCATAAATTATTCTGCTGAACCTCTGGCAGCTTTAACTGAACAACAGAAGATTGGGAAAAAACTTGTCTTCACAGTGTTCTCTACTCCTGCAGTGAATATAGAAAAACTGATGATTAGGCAAAACTTCAGCACAGATTAGAGAGAGTAAGTTTTCTACTTTGTTCAACCAAAATCATGATACTTTTTCGAAATTAACAATTGAGCAGTCACATTGCAATTGGATTTATCAGAAAATTAGCTGGCATGAGCAATTCGGCAGAAGCTGGAGTTAATAACTTATCAACAGACATAGCATCACAAGCAGCGATTCATCAATACAGTACTCATAACATACAAACTAACACAAGTAGCTTAAAGTCTTAAAACTTAGAAAGTAAAAGTAAAATAAGCATGGTCTTTGCATCAACATCACCAAGTTGCTAAAACATAGAACAATCAACCATTCCTCCTTGCATTTGGCCCAAGGAATAGCGAGTGTTAATGGGATTAACATACCTCATCATCGTCGTCGTCGTCGCCACCGTCCTCTTTGTTTTTCTTGAGACGGGTTGTGCCACCTTCCTTGCTGATGGGCAGCTTCATTGCTCCAAAAGGTGTATCCACGTCAATATTTCCTTTCATAGTGTAACCAGTACCTCTTCCTCTAATCATGTCCCACAAAGCAGAACCAAATTCCTTTGGTTTAAAGGTGACGGGAATATCAATATAATTAATTCCATTCTTATCTATTTTAGCTGACTTGGTCAGCTCAGCAGCTCCTATGCTCACGTCAGACAGCCAAACTTCATATTCCAAGGCATTGAGGCCCAAGTCAAAGTCATTCTTATTTTCCAGCTTCAAATGAAGTACCGCAACAGTTTCCTCAAAGGAGAACTTCTCAAACTTTATTTTCTCAAGATCAATATCAGGCTTGTAAGGGATTGGGATCTCTCCGGTTTTCTCAAGGGGAATAGTTATTCTCCCAATAACAGGAACATCAACAAGAAGTTCAACCTTAATCTTGTAAGGAATGATACTTCCAGGCTTAATATCATCATATGTACTTTTAATGTCATCATAGATCAATGTAACTGGTATTTTAACAGTCTCCTCGCCATGCGCATGGATAGTTCCAGCATCTGGGATCAACCCAGAAACCAATTTTCTTCCATCACTCTCAATGAGGTAGTTTATATCAACAAGAGGGATAGGGATGGGGTTAGGGTTCTTGATAAGCACATCAACTACAATGTCAGCTCTTTCAAGATTAATTTTAGGGAGGTGAATCCCACTAACATCTGCCGTTGGCTTACCAAACCCAATAGCCCCTTCAATCTTTTCACCAATATCTTGAATAAAGTCCTTTACTTTGTCCATAAATCCACCCTTTTCTTCCTCTTTATTTTCTCGCTCTTTGTCCTTCGCATCTCTATCCACAATTTCTGGCTTATCCGAAGATGCCATGTCTGATATGGTACACCTAACAAAACCGAAATAACAAAACTAAGATACTAACCGGAAATAAAAAAGACATATCACACTAAACTAGATCAAACGAAACTAAGTTCCTAACAGACAAAAGAATGCATTAGAAAGCAAAAAAATGGAGCTATAATCAGTATAAAATGAAGAACCAAAAGTTAAAAAAAGGAATACTAGGTGACCATTCAAAGCACTCAGCTTTCACAAACAAAGAGAAAAAAGGGATCTGGGATCAGATCTCTTGATGATCTGACATCAAATTAAGTCGAGAAGTTAGGAAAAGAGCAGTAAAGCCACAACCTTTAATCGGATCACCTCAAACAAATCACATACACTTGAAAATCAACCAAGATAAGAAAAGACAGTTGCAAATAACTAATCAGAAAATAAATCAACGAGATACTTGTTGGACATAACTAGTAGCACAGGAATGAAGATTACCTGATAACAAAGATCGAAACTTTTGTTTGTGGGAAACAGGAGAGAAAGGGAGGGAGTGTCAAGAAAGTGGGTGGGAGCAGAGAAATGAAGATTCAGGAACAGTTGGATTTGTGGGACAAGTGGCAGGTTATTTATGGACCATTATTAAATCAAATTTTAATCTAATTATTTAGACTAGATTATTCATCATTTGTAAGCGTACACCTCACTCACACTACGAAAATTGAATTGCTGGAATTTGATGCTTTTATTGCTTTATATAAATAACCGATGTCGACTTGTCGGCAAGCTTTATCTTTTGGAATTAGTTTTATTTTCTCGTTGGTTTCATAAAAACTTTAATGTTGGCACATTTCTCTTAGAAATTTGCATTTCTATAGATAATGGCTGATTTTTATATTAAAATCATTAAATACTAAGTTCAAACTTTATGTTAATATTAATTTTAGTTCTATTAATCTAAGTTAAAATTATTAAATTCAAAGTTGAAATTAATTCAACCAAAATTAAAATTTAAAATTAATAAAGTAAAATTATCTGTTAATTTCAAAGCAGACCGAACTGATTTAGAGTAATTTGCTATCTTTAACTAAACTACAAGATAAGATAATCCTTTCCTCTCTAACCCCATCTTTTACCATTAGATTTAAAGTTTAGATAAAAGGAAAGACCTCTTCTCAACTACATAAGCCAGTCCCTTTAAGCATAGTGACTGATTTAAATGGTAAGTTGTGGTTGGTACTTGGCACTAACCATCACTTACAATTCTTCATTTGCCATTTCTGTGGAAGACGGACTCAAATGGCAAGAGATTCTTTTGTTATGAGTGCGAGTACTTTGTTAGTCTGCTGAACTATATTGCTATTTGCATAAATTAAGTGAACTAGACTATGCAGCATCACCATTTCATATACCAGTTTGATAGGCTGTGAGGCAAAGATTGGCTTAATCAGAGCAACTTATTTCCAACACTTTGCTGTTGATGCCATGCAGCCAATAGTTTCAACCAATGTGTTCTTTGAGAATTTCTCTAAGGTACTCTAGCTGCTCAAACTCACCTTGAAGTTCCTCCCACTGCCAGGAACAGGTAAACATAAATCAAACACAATGGTAAAGAATCCCAAAATTTGCTGTTCATTATCCTGACAAAGTTATGCAGGGAGTATTTTGCCATTTTTTCACATAACAATATGACATTTTCATCCTGATAATGTCATTCTATTCATCATCAAAACAGAGTTTCCCTGAAAAGAGTGTACTTTTAAAGCATCAATTCACAGGATCCTTGTGATACAAATCTGTACATAATGTGAGACATTCTTTTGATCCTTAAATTAAGTGAAGGATGTTTCTCCTATCAGTTCAGAGCCCAGTAAGTCCCTTAATCAAGTACCACCATCACTAATTTGGGAGAATTTGTTGCCTTCTGAAGTAATTTGTCGCACAAGTAATTTCACAAGAACTACAAATTGAGTCACCACATGCATGCACATTCTTTTGAGAATAAACCTCATACTAATGAAACATTAAAATGCATTGATAAATGCTACCAGTACTTTTTACATGGAGACAAGCCAGAAAATATGCTTTTAGCCTATGCCAAATCAAATTAACCATCTGAAAAACTTTCATGTTCTTAGTTCAGAGGCATTTTGAATGAGGGTTTTGGTCTCAGAAAGAAACACGTCTAATGCACGGCTCAAAACATTCCTTTGACATTCAAATTTTGTTTAACTTGATGAAATTGGACATTGGGTTCAAAGATAAGTGCTGGAGAAAGTTGTATTACTTGCGTGATTTAGTGGTGAGGAGATGACAGAAAATTTAAACTATAACTTCTGAGGGCACCAAGTGCAAGTACTAGCATAATTCTCACAACTCTGCTGTCCCAAACCTTTGTCCCTTATAATTCTCACAACTCTGCTGTCACAATTGTTCTTTGTCAATTTTTCTTCAACTAATTAGCTTCAAGCAACTCTTTGCTAAGGTTAATCTATGTTCTAAAAGTCAATATATGACTTTTGAAGAAGCAAAATTTTGGTATAATTTGGTAAATATATCTGCCAACATTCTTTTCTAATATGCCATTTATGCATAGATAATGTATTAATTTACAACTTATATAGTTCCATAAGTTCTGACAGTAAGGTTAGTGTATGAGGCAATGTTCAATGCTAGAGTGCAAGTTTCAGAACTTACCTGCTGATATGACAATGAGACCACATTCCAACCAATAGCAGCAATATAACGACGTTTCAGTATAGTATGTCCTAAAGGTACCCCTGCAGAGAGGTATGAGAAAATAAATCAAGAAAATGACGACAACCAAATGGGAATAAATATGAATGGTTGTTTGAATTCAATCAGGCATCAGCATATAGGAGATGTTAAAACAGAATAATGATACCAACCAGCATTCCTTGAGAAATGGGTTGGTCCATCAATCTCCAAAGCAATCTTCTTATCAACCACAACTGCATCTAAAGTGTACCCATCCACAATGTATTCCTTAATCCAGTCAAGGCCAGTGCTGAACAGAAGACGAGCAACTTCTTTCTGGAATGATGAAGTAATTTTTTCATTAAACCTCTTGCTTTTTCCAGCACGAGCAATTTTCTCCTCAAGGTTGCTTCCAAGAGTCAGCTGAAGATGAGGGCACTCGACCTTCAAGCATTGATTCACACGGTAAGCCTGAGAAGCAAACATGATGTCATCTCTATACTGCTCTGAAATTCTTTGCTCCTCAAAATGACTTAGAGTTATCCACACATTAGAAAAGAATGTCCTGTTCAGTTGTCCAAGAACAGCATAAGACCAAGCTATATTCCCGAGCTGATCACGATTGAGTCTGAGCACAGGAGGGCCTAAAGCTCCATCTGTGACAAGATCTGAGTCTTCTATGATGCCAAATTCATCCCGGTTTGATCTTTCTGACTTAAAGCAACATTCAAACTGGTAGGTCTCTTTGTAAACATTATCCAGAGACTCAAGTATAGGGTCTGCTGGCTCAAACAAAGAAGCAAAGGCCCATAAAACCTGAGCAAGTTCCTGCTCTTTGAAAGTGTGAATTATGTCTGCTGCTCTTTTTGATAATTCTGAGAATAAATCAGGGGCTGAGTGTTGCATCGAAGCAAAGGCACCAGCAATATTAGCAACATTCTGGGAATTAAACTCACCAACTTTCGACAAGGCTACCTCTGCAACTCTATCCATTTCGGACAAGTAAAGCAGCTCCCCTCCTATTTTGGACAATGCCCATGATATATTTGAGATACCTTGTGCTGAACATTCAGGCAATGCTCTCATTGCAATCCCCACTAGCATTGACATTTCTTTTTGTCTTGCGAATGCCAACCTGCGACTTCTCATCATTGAAACCTTTTCCATATTCCTAGCAATCCGATGAATGGCAGTGGCAATATTCAAAGGAGACAGAGGAGAAGGGCTCAACCCTTTCCCAACAGCCATGATCATCTCAGCTGTAACCTCCAGAACTTCCTCTGCTGTTTGTGCTTCCACTATGGCTTTATTTAAATTGAACTCTTTCTTACGATCAGAAGGTCCTGAGAACTGGGACAACCTCTGCACAAACTCTTCCATGTTCTTTTCCCTCTTTTCTTCAAATATACCACCTGCCATCGCACTGATCTTCCTTCTAAGATCATCAGCTTCATTGTCAAGAAAGTTTAGTGCATCTTCTAACCCAACACCCTCCTCCACATCAACTTCCAAATCTTCAGCCACGTCTTTAGTTTCCTTTTTCCTCTTATCTTTACTCACTAAAATTTTCTTGTTCAACTTCTTTTTCGGTTTCTTCTTCTTAATATTAATCATATCTTCCATTTTTTGACTTAATCCCCTAGCTTCAATAGATTTCAGGGCACTCTTCCTAGCTCTCAAGCACCAATCCATACCGTCGGTCCCTTCAAGTGCTTCTGATCGTTGCTGCTTTTTCTTCTTGTTGGGTGTTTCAGACCCTAGTGAGTTAAGCTGCCCAAGAAACTCCAATTCCCATTCTTTTATTTCTTTAGCATCAGCATCGCTGATATTATCAGTATCAACAATGCTTTTAGTGGCAACAACACCATCTTTACCCAAACTATAACACGCGGGTCCTCTATAAGCTACATCAACTTTCTTTTGAAGCAAACCAATTCTCAAATTCAGGAACGTGCCAATATTAACTATTTTAGGATTGAAAGCAAATGGCTTTAGCGAGCTTTGTTGAGGCAAAGTGTGTAATAAGCTTTCCATGCTTTGAGGAAACAACGAACTAATGAAAAGCCAATAAACAACACACAAAAAAGAGGTGGGTTGTCACGAAGAGAAACCAGTTAATTTATTTCTTGAGAAAACAAGACATACCCATTACGGTACTCCACTAGGAGAGACGAGAAGCTGCTTCCTATGTTGTCGTTTAACGTGCGAACTCCTTGCGCCAACAACCTTATTCACTGCTTGGAGAAAGTAAGAGATAGCGGGCTCTTAATATTGGATAAGGAGGAGAAATTATCGCAGCAGACGATCTATCCGACGGCGTTTAGCGATGTACTCAGTAACATGGCTTAATTTCATAATGCTCTGTATTAAACATAATTTTTAAATTTTCAACTCCAACTTTAATTTTTTTAATTTCATAAAGCTATGGGAGAATTGGGATAATCTAATTTTTTGTTCCTTAGAAATTGTTTTATTATATAGAAAAATCAATTAAAATTCTAAACAATACATTTTTAATCTATTCTAATATTCTTACACATTCAAGAAATTTATAATTAAAAATATATTTGTTAATGGCTTTGATCATTTTAATCCTGAAACAAAGTATGGTGAAATGATTGTTGACGCCCTTTACGACTTCCACTAATAGTACGATAATTACATTTTCTATTTATTTTTTAAGTTTTTATTTTCATCTTGATAAAATTTTGAGTCAAATGAGTTATAAAACGTGAATCTTATCAAAAGTGTAGTACTCCTAAACAAAATTACTTAAACCAAACTTTAATAAAAATGTAGTTGATGAAAGCTATTTGGGTTGTAAAACTTTTATATCACTGTTACATGCAACTTTTGTCTCTTAAAATTATCTTTAAATTTTAAAGGGGTAAGATTTATATTGCATAGGGTCACTCACAACTTCGTTCTTTTTTATCTATAAAGATAACAAACACTTACAAAGTCCAAATTTAATAGAATTAAATAAATAAATGTTTATATAATGGGGCTAGACATGCAAAATTCCCCCACCCCCTATTTTAGAGGATAAATATATCACACCATTAATTACTTGAGGCGAGCTTATTAAAATGCCTAAGCTTACTCTTAAAAACAACCTTTGTCAGCTTGTCGACACTATTTTTTTTATATGAAACCATCTCCTCTTGCATTGTCTTAATCCAACAGTGTTTATCTTTGAGTTCTTTGGCTTCCTTTTAGTAATGACTTGGAGATATTCCAAATTAGGGTATCTTATTGAAGGCTTCTTCTCTCTAATTAACCTTTAAAGTTGGACATCTTTTAGCACTTGAGTAGGTTACTCTCCCTGCTCATGATACTCATGGATCTCTTTTATAATATCTAAAAGATATGTCTCATGTGAATCATCACCACTAGGTTGCCGCTGATAGTTGTCATCCTGCGCTAACTCATGTTTACCTTTTTCACTCGATGGCTGATTGATGGAAGTAGACGCAGGGGAAATATCCATATTATCAAAAGATACACAACTGGAAGTAGTTTTGCCTTTTTCAATGAGATTTGCACCTATCCCATGCTCATAGAAAACTCATCATTACCATATCCCTGCTCTTAACAATCTTCTACTATTTTGGATCATAGAGCTCATAACCAAACTCATCATTACCATATCCAATGAATACACTTCAATCTTTGCTTCATTGGATTGTGTTTGAAGGCCTTACATTCGAATACTTTGATATACGAGTAAGATCCTTCTTTTTCCACACTCTCTTAGAAATGTCTAGTTTCGAAGAGATTGAAGGAGTTATGTCGATCATATACACTGGGGTTTTAATTGCCTTACCACAAAAGACTTCGGTAAACTGGACATTCGAAGCATACACCAAACCTTCTCCATAATGGTCATATTCATCCTCTTGGCAATACTATTATGCCATGGGAAATCAGTTTCTATCTTCTTATGTCTTTTACCATACGTCGCATAGTCTTCTTCAAACTCTTTAAAAGTATACTCGTCTTTATTGTTGGTCCAGGGACACTTTAGCTACCTCTCAGTCTCCCTTTCAATTATAGTATGAAATCTCCTAAAGGTCTCTAGCACCTACCTTTTTGTCGTCAACATAAATCTTAGGTCTTATGTGTAGCATTATCAATAAAATTAACAAAGTACTTGTTAACTCCTAAAGAATCCACCTCCAGGGGACCACACACATCAAAGTACAACAGCTTCAACTTCGTCTTCGTCCTTATAATTGTCTTATGAAACAAGATTATGTTGCTTTCTAGCCACACAATGATCACAGGGATTCAATGAAATTCTAGTCTTTGTAGGGACAAGTAACTTTCCAGCTAACAACTTGATTCCCTTCTCCCTAACATGTCTCGATCTTCGGTGCTGCAAATCTAGTGAATCGTTTTCTTGAACTGCATATAATTCTCTAGCACACACCTTATGTGTGTCTTATATAAGGTGTAACACGATCTACCACAAACAACTACCAATGCTTCTTTAGATAGTTTCCACTTTTCATCTACAAAAGTGTGTTGGTATTCCTCATGTTCAAGCACATTCATGGACAATAGATTGAGATGTAAGTCTAAAATGTGTTGTACACCTCTTAAGGTCAACATGCACCCAACTTTGGTCTAAACTCTAATGTCACCTATGTCAATGATGCTAGCAGAGCTCTAATTACCCATCTTCACACTTCTAAAATTACCACTCTTGTAGTTGGTGAAATACTCCATCTTTAAAACATAATGGTACGATGCTCCTGTATCGATAAGCCACTTCAAATGTGAGTGACTAATATGAAGACACTTATGGGTCATACAAATCAATTTCGCTTCATCATCTGTGTTTGATGTTGTTAATGCAGTGTTATTTTTGTCTCCATCCTTCTGGCTATCTTGCTTCTTCCGATCTCTCTTCTACTTATAGTAAAACTTCCTTTTGTAACTAGTTTTTATGTAGCATAAACTAATTCTTTGACTTACTTTGCCCTTTAGGACCTCTACTCTTGCTTCTTCATTGATTTTTATCACAAGAAATTGCACATTGTCGACACCAATCTCTTTCCTCATAATATCTTCATTTAACATGATTTCTTTGATCACATTCAAATAAAGCACAACATCTAAAGTGGAGTTGTCAATAGTCATAACCAAAGTTTATTAACTATTCAACAAAGAACTCAACATGAATAAAGCTTGTTATTTATCATCGAGGATGATCTTCATCATAATCAACTTATTGTTGATGTCCTGAAAATTATTGAGAAACCCTTTTAATACTAATTTTCCAACCTTTAACTTTAAGTTTACAAACCTTTTAATTAAGGAAGCCTTTTTGTACGCGATCTTTCTCTCATATAGACCCCCTAACTTCTTTCACAGCTAGGGATGGCCATTTGGCCCGGGTCTCACCTGGCCCAACCAAAATCAAAGGGCCAGGTTTGGGTTGTCCAGGCCACGAGCCTAGTTAAGGCTAGGGCTGTCCAGGCTTGATCCAACCCGCGGCCAGGCCGAGAGCCACAAAATGTTGGGCCATAGGTCTATAAGCTTATAGGTCGGGCTAGGCCGGCCAAGCTCAACTAGGCCCATTGCCATTCCTATTCACAACTCAAAAATATTCATCTCTTGAGATATATAGTTGAATATGTTGATATTAATCTATGGTCTAATAGTTCCCAAGGTCTTCTGCTTCATCATTTTGCATTCCTTATTTGTTATCTTCTCCGACTTAGACATGATATTGTCTTTTATACTTTTATCCACATCGATTAGATCATAAAGATCTTTCCAATATAGGAGATCTTCCATCATAGTTCTCTATATCGAGTAAGTGGTCGATGACAACTTCATCATATAACTATTGCCACTCTTCGTACCTAAAGCTCTGGTATAACTTGTTAGGGGGGTGAGGTTTAGGCAATATTGGTCACAAGATCTTTAAGATCGCTCAACTAATAACAAACTACTATAGTAATAAAGATGATGGAAAGCTAAATTGAACACATGATTTAACATGTAAAACCCTTCAATATAGAGTTAAAAACAATGGAATAAACCAATAATAAAATCCACTAAATCAAACAATAGGCTACAAACGACAATAGTTTTAAGCTTTCTCACTTAAGAACTGTAGCGCCCCTTACCATAGAGTACCCACCGGAACGCCCGTAGGTCATTCCGGTACATATCCTACGATAAGAGACCACTACTGACAACCACCACTAAACTCCCCATGGCATCACAATCAT
>JANZLH020000078.1:49979-66505 GCA_026770325.2 Erythroxylum fimbriatum
GTCCCAAAAATTTCAAATGGGCATTTTGAATGAAATTACAAAACACAGGGGCTAGATTGAACGAATTAAAAATACAGAGGCTAATTTGAATATTCAACTATAACACAGGGGTCATTTTATGTTATTTGCCATGTTTATTCATATGAAGAAAATGACTTACCCTTTTAATCAGTGTTACTTGATCAGTAGGAATGAAAAAATAGTTGTAAACTAATGTAATGTTATTAAGATTCTTTAAGAGAAGAGATTCAATTAAATAAGAATTTATATAATACGATATATGTATTTTTGTTTGTAATTATTAAAGTTATTAATTTTAAATTTTCTAAACGAAATTTACAAAAATTGTACTTTTTATAGCTCTTCTTATTTGAGTATCATCACCAATTCCTATTGCCTATTGGAATGTTCATGGCCTTCCCTTCCATGCCACTTCTCTCAACATTGTCCTCTAGTTTAGTACATCAGCATCTGTTAGAAATCATATTCATCTACTCCAAATTTTGATTATACAGAAAGAAAGCCATAATCTTTTCATAGTTCTTGGGTTGTTCAATTCCATTTTAGACAAAAAACTGGAAAAGAATTAATTTCCCAGTTACTTCATAGATATCAGCACCCATGATCACAGAATCTTCAATTATGGCCCTGTCTCCAACTCTGCTCCTCATACCAACCACTGTTCCTTTGATCTTACACCTCTATGCTTAGAAAGGTTCAAACAAATCCCAGGAAGCAAAAGGAAGTTGAAATTTACAGGAGTTTTCTGGTGTAATTATTTAGCTTACTTTAAGGACACAGCCATTGCCAATGACACTGTCTGTTATGACAGCACCACTTATAGTTGTTGGAGGGAGATAGCGAGGCATGGTGTATAGAGGAGAGTTTCTATCAAAGAAGCTGCTACAAAAGGACGAATTCATGTTAGATGGAAATAGGCCATTTATGGTGAAACATTTGCAGAAGCAATGCACTGGCAAAGTACTTTATGCCTCCACCAATACCAAAGTTACTGACTTATATCCCATGTTTGATCTCTTTACGCATTCCATGTTTACCTCCACCAATACCAAAGTTACTGACTTATATCCCATGTTTGATCCCTTTACGCATTCCATGTTTGCCTCCACCAATACCGAAGTTACTGACTTATATCCCATGTTTGATCTCTTTACGCATTCCATGTTTTGCATATCATCAAGGTCTATACGGAATATGAAATACAATGAACAGAACTATTTATACCACGAACTGTTAATGGAAAACCCGTAAGAGCTCTAACCTTCATTTCGGTTGATATTGCACCAGTTATGAGAGTTACCACTTGAGTTTCAAACTCAGTTGCCTCAGGGAAATGATCTTTTAGAAGCCTAGCGAGCACATCTCTATTAACGACGTAGATTCCCATGCTAAAATGCTTCCTATGAGCAGCGGACTTGAACTTTCTGGAGCTTGAAGCCTGAATTTTTAGAAGGTTGTGAGTATCAAAGAGAAAATGACTGACTATAGTCGCATTGAATCAGAACATGGAAGAGCAGGATATTCCTGAATCAACATACAGAGAGAATGATGTCTTGCTTGCTTTCTGAACTGATATTGAATTCTACAACTTGGTTTTCTGAATTTGCTTCTAATAAGCCAAGACCTGGGTCTTGATCTCTTACTGACTTCAAAACAGCAATGGTGATATCAGCATGGCCACTCCTATGGGCTTCTATTAAAATTTGGTAGTCCACTGAGTAGAGACGGTGGCCTTGAAGGACCAGAAATTCGGATACTGGCGGTTGCTCTTCCAATATCCAGAAGCATTTTCTCATGGCATCAGCAGTTCGCTAAAATTAAATAAGAAATGAGTCAGTTCATATGAGTTATTGTAGTCCTCAATCAAGTAGAGGTTATACATGCATGGTGAAGCAAGATAAGCTACCAAACCTGAAACCAGCCCAAGTCTTCAGAAGTTTTATATGCTGCAACCGCTTCGAGGAAGCCTTCTTTGCCAATACCAATCCCAGCATATGCTTTTGAGAGATGTGAATTGAGATAAGTAGAGTTGAATTGAGTAAGAGCATAAATCTTGTCTATGTTACTAGTGATGCGGTTGCGCACAACTGCATCAATTAGTCTATAGTTTGCTGCTATGGGAACAGCTCCATCCGATATTCCTTTTGGCAGTGGATATAGACCTGACTCTGATCCATCTCCAAATATTATTGCTGCAACACTCTGCCATAAGTGAAAATCCAAGCATTCACAGGTTGAATGGATAGGTTTTGAACTTGATGAATAAAAAAAAAAAAAAGGACCTGATCACTGGAATGATTGGTGATCTTGTATGCTGAGATTGATGACAACTAGATATGAACAATCTTGGTGGAGAGAAAGAAGATGAATTTGAGAAACATCTTTTAGGACAATGGTCCAATTCGACCAGGAAGAGGTATGCTTTGACATTTCCCGGTGTTCTAAAGGAAAGTTGCAATGCCAGGCACCATGAAAAGAGAGATACAAGAAGAAGTTTGATACGTCAAATTATTTGCTTCACATTACCATACATTTATGATTTAATAATAGAGAAATCAAAAGGAATATTTTGGTTTCGAGATCTTCCTTTCATGGCCGATGTCTGTTACTGGGTGCAAGCGCACTTGTCTAAGACCGAAGTCCTTTATTGTACTTCTTTAGACATGAATATAACAAAAACTCATGTCTAACGTGACAGATCTGCATTTTCATGACATGTTTAACTTTGATTCTAAGCTTCTCTTTATCCCATTGGATGATGCATTTTGTTCACGACGTTTTTGTTACAGGAACAAAGAAAGTTGGCCGAGGAACAACGTGAGCCAACAGGAGAAAAGGCTCCTGTAGTACAAGGCTGCTAGGACTGTTGTATTATGATGAAGTCCAAACTTAAAAAGGTTCCTGTAGTACAAGGTTTCGTATTGGTGTGGGCACAACATGGGGCCAACTCGTTCATTTGACCCTATTATAAAGTAAATGTCTAGATATTATAAAGGAAATTGTGACCCTAAGCAGCCACCGTCCCACCTTGTCCTTGTTGTATGATATACAACCCAAGAAAGTTCCCTGTTTGCTCTTGCATTTTACTTCATTGTGGCAAATGAAGTTTAAAATAGACATATCACAAATTGGAAATCATACAGATATAAATCACATTGATTCGTTTTTTAATCTCTATATGTCCATTTCTCCTAAGACTAGAAGACATTTTCATATTCCTGACTTTCCAGGGCATGGCAAGAAGAAAGGCCAATGGTATGTGGCATCAAACTCATGATCTCTGAATTTATTTGGTACTACAGAAGAATGGTTGCAACAGTTCAACGATTCACAACATATGATCCCTCTCAACGCCTATAAAGTTATTATGATAATCCTGGGACGTCGTAACAAGTCTCACTTATCCTCACTCTTTGAGACACAATTCTGCAGTCTCATCAGAAAGATATTTGAAACATTTAGCAGGAAAAAAGGGTGTACATTGTCGAAAGTAACAAGTTCAAAGTCCACTACTTCAGATGATGTTCAAACAATGAAGCCATCTCAATCTGCAATACAAGTAACAAAAAGTAATAGTCAATCAACTTGTGAAACGAATAGACATATGAACTTTGTTGGCCACTTTTTATATAAGAAAAGCACAACAATTTGTATACAAAATATTTGACGGCTCCATGCAATTGTACTTGAAACAAATGAAGATCAGAGGTTGAAATTAATATCCTATCATTTATAATCCATAACCCTGTCTTACACTTAAAAAGCAGGTACATCATGCATCCTTGAATCGAACCATCTCTCAACTAAACTAATCTCTTCCTTCGCCTGGACCAACAAGGTGCAGTACAGGAATATTCACTTGTTATCAATCAACTATGCCTTTCAGTTTGATTTATATGAATTGATAAAAAATATAAGAAAGTCTGGCCTCTTCCTCTGCTTTTTTGTTTTCTTTATTTGTTTTTATCTACATGCAATCGTAGCAATATGCATCATACTCTTTCATTGATTATGCCTGAATATTAGTTTCAAGGTCTAGAGACTGCACATCTGAATGAAGAAAATGCCAAATAAAGCTTTCAGTCAATGACGACTTGCAACAAAATGAACTTAACTTTTCAAGTGTTGAGCATCATGACATGATTAATAACTGGTTTCAAGATTCACACAGAGTTACTATGCCCATTGCTGTACATGGGATTTGAATTTCCTATTTGCTATGCGCATCACTCAGGTATTTGAAGAATGAGGCACAGCAAGAGTATAGCCAGTGAACTAGATAATGTTTCTTGGAACATAATACATCTCACAGAACTATGTTGTGGAAAAACATGCTCTTGATTGACACCAGAGCATAGCTTTTGGTTGAAGGAAAAGGAACAAACAAATGACCAGAGAAGAAAAGGCTCGGAGTGTTCAACATTGAAGTTAATAACATATATCAGAGCTGAAAATTATATTACACCCTACTTAAAATATCAACTTACAGCTGTCAGAGCAGTTTCAGCACCCTTATTCCCAGCTTTTCCACCAGCTCGATCTAGAGCCTGCACTTGTCACAATGTGAAGCATTCAACACATTTTTAATGCATAGAGTTAGCATATGAATTTATTATCACATTACCTGCTCCATGTTATCACAAGTCAGAACACCGAATATGCATGGTACTCCTTCAAAGTCATGAACAAATATCATAAGTTACCATTAGAAGCATTTCAATTGAACCAGAAACAGTAGCACTAAGATCAACAATAGCTTATGATAAATAGAAAATGAGATAATTTCTCTAACAATTCTTCTAGAAGAATTCATACATACAACATCTAGCTCCAGCAATTCCAAATGTATATACGCATAGTAGTTTTCTGGAGACAGCTATGTTTTCACAAGGAGTATATGGGCTTAAATGACTTAAAATGTGAATGCGATCATGTGTGTCAATGGCAAGACTAGTTTGACCATTATTGATGGCACAATCAAGTGACGTTTAAAAAATGAGTCTTTACATATAATCTCATCCCAAAGAACAACTACAGACACAAGAAATGGTATCATTGTACCTTATTAAATTTCCATGGGAAGCCAAAGAAAATGACACTAAAATGTCTGACTAGAGAAAGCTCAAGGACCAACCTGAATTGAGACCAGCTGAAAGTACCCCGGAAGTAGCTGAATTAACAACAGCATCATAATGTGATGTATCACCCCTTATCTAATAACGAGCAAAAAGAAAGTGGACATTAGGGCCATTAGCTAGAGCAGTCAGCCGCCAGACAGTGAGAAGCTACCCCTACTGAACAGATGTTATATCTTCGCACTAAATCCATTAGTGCTTCATTGCTTAAAAGAGAAAATCATACCACAGCTCCAATGCACAAAATTGCATGGTAATTTCCCGACTTTCCCAGCTTTTCTGCAACAACACCTATTTCAAAGCTACCTGGAACCCACACAACCTAAACCAAGAAAAAAGAGGAAGAAAAAAGAAAGTGACCACACCAGTCAAAACTCGTGTTGACATAATTATAAACGAAATATTACAAAATTTAAGCTCAGAATCACATACATCGATGTCTTCTTCTTTTACAGAATATCTCTTGAAAGTTTGCACAGCCCCCTCTAAGAGTAGCTTCGTCACAATCTCATTAAATCGTGCAACAACCTTTTGCATTTTCCCCAAGTGAATAACAGCAATGAGGATTAGGTTAGTTAGTATTGGTAGCACTGAAACATTAGTACATGAAAAAAATGCGAGGATGAACTTAAAATAGACGAAAGAAGAACAAATATCAGTCTCTGTCTCCTAATTTCTTGTTTCTGATAGGAAGTTAATGTACATTAAATGGTTGCAAACCACCAAAAACTACAGAAATGGAAGTTAGATAACAAATGGCACTAAGATTAAGATTGAGAGAAAGAAAGCTAACCACAGCAAAACGAAGGCCCTCAGCTCTGGCAAGGGATCCAACCAATTGCCTAACACCTGCTTCTGCTTTCCCAGACGATGCCCAACTTTCCTTCTTCTCAATCCCAACGCCAATGCGACGATTCCCAAAAGCTATACATAACCATTCACATAAAGAACCTCAAAAGACGCAAACTTTCCACTAAAGATGATAACCTTGAATTGGGTCAAGTCTCAACTGTACCTGGCATAGATATGGAAGACGAGAAATGGGTTAAATTCTGAGGAAGAGCCAAAGAGGCACGATTCTGATTAAATTGAGTCAACGACGCCACCCGTTGACCATAGGAAGAAACCACCGTCATCGCCGTTGCACCCGCCGCCGCCGCCGCCATCATCACAGTCCCAAACTGGTTAAAACCCAACGGGGAAATCGAATTGCAGACACAGGTCAGGGTGTCCGAGTGATCTGTAACCCAAAACAGAACTAACAGGGCATACATTGACCAATAAGTTCAAGTTTTCTTTTAAATAAATGATAAATTAATAATTTATTAGTGTATTTATGAATAGTTGTCATTTTTCACTGGTTTAGATGATCATAGTTTAAAGGTTTAAGCTTTAAATTACCATTGAGTAGGGTTTACTGTGTTTAACCTTTTGCTCTATATTTTTACCTCTTCCCTTTCATTTCTATCACCATTTTGTCTCTTGTTTGCTCTCACACTCTCTTAGCCGCCGTTACTAAGGAGGAGCACCAAAGGTTGCAACTTTACAAACTTCATCTATGGTAAGACGTTTCAAGTCACCATAGCCTATAAACTTTTCATTTGGTGTTTGTAGTTGTTTTCAAGGTTTCCGAAAATTGTACTACTCTCTTTCATTCGTTAGCTGTTAAGAAGATGCGGATAATTCTTCCCAAGTTTTCATCTATCGTATTCGGTTTTACATATACAAGAAAATGGCCCTGTGATTTGTTAACTTGGTGGATTTTTGTGTGTGATTTTTGATCAGGAGATAGCATTTGCCACTGTATCTCTTAAGCTGCCTAGTATCCCTGTATACGGAGGTGGTATTGGGCAAGCAAGACGAAGAAGTTGTTCTAGTCATCGGAATCGAGCACGCTTGACGGTTGTGAACTCACTTTCATCCAATACTGCTGCCATCCCAATCATGGTACGGCTACGCTGTTCTGTGAAATTTTGTTGTTGTTATCTTGTATTTTTTTGGTTACAATATTGGTTAAATTTGGTTCCTGGGGTTTTGGCAAATGCCAATGTTTCTTTGTAGATTCTTCTGCGAACCTGGTACGGAAAACAATTAACAGTTGGATAGCATTTTCATCGTGCTTAGCAAATTTGTTTGGAATAATAGCTTGAGCACCCTATTAACGTACCATCTAATGGTCCTGTTCAGATTCATCAAGTAGTCTCCATTAAGCCTTCTTCTTACTCTGCTTCTTCTTCTTTTCATTTTTGCTGGTATTTTCAAAAGATATCATTACGCTAAGACAAAATCCCTGTCTGTTTTTAGTTGAGAGTTATATCTGTTTCTTTATGTATATTACCAGAGCATATATATGTTGCATATATTTGGAAGTTGCCACTTAACTTTCCACTTTATGTTGGCTGTCTTAAATTGATTGCAGGTGAATAGCTGTAGTGGCAAAATGGGGAAAGCTGTCATCAAAGCTGCAGATTCTGCAGGGCTTCAAATTCTTCCCTTTTCATTTGGCTCTGAGGAAGAGTCTGGCCATGTTGTGGAAGTATGTGGAAAGGAGATACAAATACATGGTCCTAAAGAGAGAGAAAGCATCCTCACATCGGTTTTGTCAGATCAACCAAACCTAATTGTCGTGGATTACACTGTGCCTTCTGCAGTGAATGGTAACCTTTTCTAATTTTTTTCTTTTTCTGGTGATCCTTAATGATATACGATTTTACTGCCTTTTTTATTGAAGGTGGTTTACCATCCCAAATTTTACTTCATTCAGTTTGAAGCTTCCCCTGACACTTTCTGTAATATTATTTCTTTTTATTTTGTGCACAGGAAATGCTGAGCTTTATTGCAAAGTTGGAGTGCCTTTTGTTATGGGAACCACTGGCGGAGATAGGAATCAATTGTACAAGACTGTTGAGGACTCGAAGGTTTATGCTGTGATTTCTCCACAAATGGGGAAACAAGTGAGTTGAATTTAGGAACTCTGGTTGGTTATAAAGAGTTACCTTCTTTTCTGTTATTTTTATCATGTTGCATGCCCACATATATTATTTTCTTTTAGGTTGTTGCATTTCTTGCAGCCATGGAGATTATGGCGGAGCAATTCCCTGGTGCTTTTTCTGGCTATTCCCTGCAGGTACTTTCCTTGTTTCTCTTTGCAGTTTTGGTGGAGAATATGCATTTAGAAGCACAAACACGTGAAAAAAAGAACCGAATCGGGAATAACTGTTACTAAACTTGAGCTGATCAGTATTTCACTAGGACCTAACAGCATGTGTCTGAATTACACTGAAATGAACCATATAGGATTGCAGCTAAAAAGCTTAAATGATTATGGTGAAACCTCATCACCTACTATACATGAACTTGGTTGATGCCAACTTGAAACTCTTACAGAAGTCAGCAGACAGCCCGTCTCTCTCTCTTGGGAGAAAAACTAAAAGAGGTTAATATCTTGCTTGTTCTGATGATTCATTTTGGCTACATCTGTGCTCAGTTCTGATTTGATCTGAGGACAGAAGCTACATATCCCATTGAGAAATGCAGTTCTGCTTCTGTGATGGGGTTTATTTTTGGATGGAGAAGAAAAGAAAGTGATTGTGCTATCGATGAAGCATTTATATTTGCCTAGACAGACACAAACTGATGTAGAAATATAGCCCGTACAAATATGTACACTCTAAATTCAAATCACATCTCTGGACAATCATTTTGAAATCTTGGTACTGTTTGTTAATTGTTGATCTATTGCTTTATAAAGTCAAAACTGATGGCACATGCTGTTACATATGTCTCACTTCTAGGTGATGGAGTCCCATCAAGCAGGAAAGTTGGACATCTCTGGAACTGCAAAAGCTGTAATTTCTTGCTTCCAAAAATTGGGAGTCTCTTTTGATGTGGAGCAGGTACATTCATCCATGCTTTATTATAACATGAAAAGAAACCTTGGCTAAAATTATCTGATCCTTACTTGAGCTTAATTCGCATTAAAGTTGTCCAGAAGAAAGACTAGAAATATGGTAAATACAGGTGCTGGAGCATCATGAGAAATATTTACCAATAGGGAAAAAAGGGTAGAACATTAAGAGACATCTATTTGCCATTGTTTTTGAAGTGTGGTTGTAACTATCTATCAGCATGTATTTTGTACCCATTGAATATTGATGATTATCATTATCTGTTTCTTTCCTTTTTGTCAAACTGAGCTTTTGGTTAATCCTGAAGACTGCATTTTCTGCAGTGTGCTTTGACTGTGCTCTAGTTCCACTTCTCTCACTTATTCCTCCTCTTTCTCATTATATTATATTTTATTTTTTCCAGGCAAAAATGATCCGAGATCCCAGACAGCAAATTGAGATGGTAGGAGTTCCTGAGGAGCATTTGTCTTGTCATGCATTTCATATGTATCATCTGACATCACCTGATGAAACGTAAGAGAAAAAATGCAAAATTTGTGCATTCTTTTTTCTTCCCTTTCTTTTCATGGGGTTGAACGAGCATAAAGTATTTCTTTTTCTTTTTTTTTTTCTCTTCTTTCAGAGTTACCCTTGAGTTCCAGCATAATGTTTGTGGTAGATCAATATATGCAGAGGGTACTGTTGACGCTGTAATTTTTCTTGCTAAGAAGGTGAAGCACTTCCATTCCATATCCAAGATGTGTTACTCTTTTTAACTTTGCAGCATTAGAATATGAGATGGATTCTAAACATGAAGCTAACTCCATTGTCTTCCTTGTACTCTTCCATAACACGGGGAAACTGCAGATTCAAATGAAAGCGGATAAGCGCGTTTACAATATGATAGATGTCTTGAAGGAGGGTAACATGAGATGAGTTAGAATGTCATTGCCAGGTTGCCTTCAATTTTCAATTTTGTCCGGCAGCAGTTTGTGACTGCAGTTCCATTGGCAGCTTAGTGTTGACAGGTCAGCATGCTTTGGAAGATTGACAGAAGCCTTAGCTGAATGTCAGCAAAGCTCCAAGTGGATTTTATGGTTGACGTGGCACAGATTGCACATTTGCTAAGCAGAATTTGTCTCTGTGAAGCCAACTTCGAACGATTGACCGAGCAAATTTTGTGACAAAAGTGATTAGATGAGCAGCTAAACAGAGAGAACTCAGTGTTGCTTATGGTTATTATTTTACTGCTACTTTAAGCTCTTCAGTATGGGGTTAGTTGGCATCCCCAAGCATGTGTGAGATGATGCCTAATCAAATTTTCCTCATTTCATAGTAGTGATTTGAGGCCTTTTGCTGCATTAAAAGATGGTCATGCTCAAATTGCTGTTTTTCTTTCTCTTCTTTTCTGCAGAATATGCTAAATAAGAGACATTTATTGGACTAGTCTGAGCTATCTGTGATAAGTAAGAAAAACAAAACCTTCAATAGGCAGCCTTTGCACAATGGCTGTCTATGTAAACTAATTTGTATACAAGAAATGCTTAGATATATTGAAGGAAATGAGATCGTTTATTTATTATTCAGCATTTTTCTTTAGTGATCTAAAAAAGCCTTTGAATGCATATATATGATCTTGATTTTGCTCAAGATCAAACTTCGTGAAAGCATTTTAAAGGACTCGGAGCTTAGCGCATTTAATAAGTGAACGAGCTTTGAACAAGCCTTGAGTTGAGCCATCAACTTGCCGGCTCGCTATACCCTATTGTCTATTCATCGAGCTGGGGATGACATCGGCGGTTATGAGTTTAGATTCGAGTCATTACAATGAGTTAGTTCAGACGCTAGGTGAGCTCAGGTTCAGACCTTTTTTTTTTTAATAAAACGATATTTTTAAGGAGTCATTTATGGGTTAAGTTCATGTTTAGATTTATTAGAGATTTATTTAACTCATCTAAATAAAATAATATAGTTTTGTTTATAAAAATTAAGTTTTAGATAATCTTGAAATTAAATAAAATCAAAAGGTTATGTTCATGCATTTTTAGAAAAATAATGAAAAGGGTAAGAAATAAAGGAGTTTTTTAGTTAATAAGAAAAAAAAAACAAGAAAAAAGACAACATGGTATAGATCTCAATACCAAACCCATCGCATTCAATTACCGGTACTGATACTTTGGGAGTTTGGGTTTATCCTATAACAAACAACTAGTGAAAGGCAGGCCAAGAACTGACACTCTCTTTGTTGTGCTCTTTGAAGTTGTTCTGGGGTTTAAGGTAAAGGGTTTATAGAATTCCACTTCCACTCTCCTTTACCTTTCTCTGCTCTTCGTGCTACGTGTTGCAACTTCAGTATATGCTAGCAAGATTCTATCTTTTTTGGGTAAAGCTGCTGACTTTAGCTTTTCATTTTGCTTGGTGCTGTTTCCTGAGTTTGGATATGCTTAATTTCATTCTGCTATGGGACTTTTGTTTGGTGTTTGCTTCATATTCTAGAGGGCAGCGTAAAGTCTGCTTCTTTTTAACACCCTACTGATTTTTGCCCTTAAAAGTTTCATTTGCAGTTATTTCAAGTGGAGATACATTTGTATTCAATTCCATTTTTTTTTCCAACTTATGCGCTTTCTCTATCCAGAATGGTAAAAAGGAAATCTTTACCTCATGCTTTCTGGATATTTCTTGCAGTTCAACATTGTGATGCACTAATGGCATTACAACATACTTTAAGGTTACAGAATTTGTTCTCACCCATAAAAGAGCACAAATACGGAGGTTTACCGCCATTTGCTGGTATTAGTTGTCATACGGAAACTAGAAGAATCGACACTGATGTTTCCTGCTCTTGTTCTTGTATCTCGTCGCGTTTTCTGAAAGCTCCCTTGCAGGTATGCTCCTAAATCTGGAATTCTTTCCCGATTAGTGTTGAAAATAGAATGACTTTCAGTTATAAGCTTCGTTTTGGATAACTTTTGCTCATGGAAACTTGGCTGTCTGAAAAGCTGCAAGGTAGTGCTCCTAGAAGTAGCAGAACAAGAGCTTCTAAAACTGTGCAAAACCAAAAGTCTGATGATGGGAAGAGAAAGCAATACGAAGATTCTAGTGACAGTGACGATGATGGTGACAATTATTCGGCAAAGAAAGACAATAAGAATGATCCAAATTATATAGATCTAGAAGAAAGGCGTGAGTGGAGAAGGGCAGTCAGAGATGTACTGAAAAAGCATCCTGATCCTGAGGAGCACGAGGAACTTGACCCTGAAGAAAAAAAGATAAAGATGCAGAAGCTTCTTGAAGATTACCCACTTGTTGTTGAAGAAGATGATCCTGATTGGCCTGAAGATGCTGATGGATGGGGATTTAACTTGGGTCAATTCTTTGACAAGATCACCATCAAGAATAACAAGAAGGATGATGATGAGAACTATGATAGTGAGAATGAAATAGTGTGGCAAGATGATAACTACATTCGTCCAATCAAAGACATTAAGACTGCTGAGTGGGAGGAGACTGTGTTTAAAGACATTAGTCCGTTAATCATCTTAGTGCATAATCGCTACAGAAGGTTTTCTCTTTAGTCATTTTGTTTGCTGCTTTCTCTTAGTTCCTTCTTACTTTAGCTAGTATCGGTGCTTTGAATTTCAACATGTCCAATCAAAGTCATTGTGGTCATATCATCTAGTTTTCACCTGTATTGTCATTTTTATCTTCTGATCAGTCATGGGATTTTAGTATCCTCAGTCTGGCATTCCCATATGTTACCTGAACTTTGATGACTAAATGAAACATTACTTGATACTTTATTCGGAACTTGGACAACTAGCTCCACTTTCTGTTCCTTTAAAAAATTCATATGTAGAAGATGAAAATTATCATTGAAGGTCTACCTTGCGAAATAAGTCTTTATCTAGACTGTCTGCAATTTTGTCATTCAACAATTAACGTGCCATTAATGTTCTGCTGCTATTTTTTCTCTGATCAGACCAAAGGAAAATGAGAAAATTCGAGATGAGCTGGAGAAGGCTGTGCACATTATTTGGAATTGCAGACTTCCTTCACCAAGAGTGAGTAGCATTTTGAATTTTCTCTTGTGCCTTCCATCCCTTATTAGTGACTTCTGCTCGTGGATAATCATCTTCCATCTCATACAGTGTGTTGCTGTTGACGCTGTAATGGAGACTGATTTGGTCTCTGCTTTGAAGGTTTCTGTCTTCCCAGAAATTATTTTCACTAAAGCAGGGAAGATCTTGTACCGTGATAAAGGTAATTTAAAACATACAACGATTTGTCAATTTCATAACTCAGCTCTCTTATCTGATATCAGTAACTTTTCTCAAATTTTTGTTGCTGTTGTGGTACAGTTATTCGAACTGCAGATGAATTTTCAAAAATAATGGCATACTTCTATTATGGAGCATTTAAGCCACCTTGTTTGAATGACATTGAAGATGGCCAGGAGGAAGAGTTGATCCCATCTGTTCCCATCAACAGTAACTGATTCAAAAGTTGTTTGTACGAAAATACTTAAATGAATGAAAATTTGCATGAACAATGTAGTCTATGTATACTTTATGTGGCATTTCCTTTTGTATCTACTCAGAACTTGAGAAGGCTGTCTGCTACTGTTCATCTAACCTTGAGTATCGAATCAGTGATTCAAAATTACCATTTTTGTTGGGAAGTGTGTTGTGCTCTTATGGAGCTATTCCTTCAATTGAACCTAGGTAAAATTAGGACATAGATTTGGAATCTGTGACGTTGGGAGTATTGCAAGAACAGAACTTAATTCTTTATGTTTCCATGATCAGCAAGCTAAGCTTAATCATGCTATGTAACATCCTGACTTGGGTTGGTTATAAACTATAAACATCTTGATGCACGAGCATAGAAAAGGAACTTGAGCCAATTGAAGAACCTTGAAATTCTACTTCAAGGTTGTATAAATTGCAACTTAAGAAGTGACACGTAGAAGAAACATTACACATGGAAATATTCTTAATCTTGAATGTGATGTAATTATAATAAATAATCAAATGTGTAACTCTTGAAGAAATTAGATATTGTGAACACCACAGCAGCAGAAAGCATTGTGGTAATGGAATCTGAATGCAAAGAGTTGGTTTGTGCTGGAGCCATCAAACTTGCAGTCAGCTACACCAACGGTTCTCTTTGTCTTCTCCTCTCCAAAAACTGTAAGACATTTCCCTGAGCTACGAGATACCCAGAACCGGAATTCTCTGTGGTTCAGTTTCTTTGGTGGATTGACTGATTTCCAATCAGCCTCAGCTAAGTTTTCTAGTGACTTCAACGACCGAAGGCTAACCTTGCCATGCTTGTCTACAGTTAGATAGCTTTCTCCACCTGAGCACCGGTCCATGTAGTCACTAAACCTGCAACAGAAAACTCTTAAACTTCTTCGTGATGATCTCGTGTTCAAGATGAGAATGGTTTAAAATGTCAGGGTCTAGAATGGAGAATGCAGCGTTTATGGTTTACCTGTGGTAGCCAGAAGCTGAACCAGAGGTGGATTTCCAACCATAATAGGAATTATAATCGGCTGAGGTGCCCCCTTCGATATTGGGAACCGAGTAAACACCTCTATCATCTGCATCCACAAAATCAGATTGCAAGGCACCAGCAATTAGATTGTCATCCAAAGCTGTCATGTGGGGGTAGGCTTCACTGGCAGGACATGAATGTGACTCACAGTTGGAGCATTGACCACAAAGTTTATTACTGTTCAAACCCTCAACTACAAGATGAATCATTGCA
Organism: Erythroxylum fimbriatum; assembly: GCA_026770325.2. NCBI lineage: Eukaryota > Viridiplantae > Streptophyta > Magnoliopsida > Malpighiales > Erythroxylaceae > Erythroxylum > Erythroxylum fimbriatum. The sequence goes on from JANZLH020000078.1 coordinate 64,792, forward strand.
AGAACAACTAGGATGAGAGAAAGGTAGAATCTGTCCATGTTTTACAATGAATCAGTTCCTGGTATCAGTGCAGGCCTTTCTTATTTGCTAAGCCAAGAACAGGCAGAGCTATATATAGAACAAGAGATCACGTCAGGTTAGGAGACCAGCTGAACATACGGTTTCATTAGGCAAGGGTGCTATTTAGATTCTAAGGTGATTCTTGGTTTTATCAGCTTCTACTATGTACCTTGGATGTACTGAACGGGCATTTCTGGGATATCTTCACTATACAATTCTCTCTTATGTGATGCAATCTATAAACCTTTTCAGCTTTTGGGAAGAAAAGAAAACATGTTACTATATATGCTTTGGATGATAACGAGAGTAAGCTCGTCTTGTATTATAGCTTAGAACCATCGTAAGAGATCTGTGGAATATGCAACATTATGATCTTTTCATTTGGGTCAGATCAGCATCTTTTGTACTTCAAACGGAAAATCTTCATTTAATCTGTGTTTTCCATCCTAATTACCTATCACTTTCTATATATCCAAACAGTGAAGAAAGAGTAGAGGCGTGTGTCTCTTGACCACGAGCCAATATTCACATTGTTTCATTGTTTTCATGGTGTTGACAATTTCGTTCTTTGAAAGAAACCATGTTTAAAACATATATTTCTTACCTGGAATGAGTTCACCTTTAGACCCAATTTGTTTTATTGCATCTTTTTTACGATGAAGTTGTCGTATGCAAATTGTCCAAAGTGAAAACTACAATTTTTAAGTCCTGTCAAACAGACTGTTAAAAGTTGCATAACCCAACACTGATGTTGACAATGACGATGATACCGAACCAATGGCCTCCAAATTATTATTTTTTGGCTTCTCTTACAACTTGAGAGATAACTTGAGAGCTGCACATTTTGCATAAACCAAACTACGCAAAGTAGGATCCTATATCTCTTAACTGGTTCAACAATTAAAGCATGAAAATGGAAGGCCCGCATGTCTGCCATATTCCTTCCTAAAGATTCAACTAACCCGCCATTGCAGACATATCATACTCAAAACAGCTAAATAGACCTGAAGTTAGTAAGGGAGGAATGCTATTAATGCTCGAATCTTAATGAAACAAAACTGTATATACTCAGAAACTGTATTTTGTCATTAGAGCTTTTGTCAGTAGAGCTTTTCTGATAAGAGCTTTTTTTAAAAGCCTGTTGACTATTTGACTGCCAATTTAAAAAACAGCTTTTTTAAAAGTGCTTCATACAGTAGATTGTTTGCAACATAAAAATAAAAAGCACTTTTATTAATTTTAACTATATTTTATTTTATCAATTATGCTAAATAATTTTTAAAGTATACCAATATGACAAATAAATATTAAAACATGTAAAAAATGCATAATAAATAATTAATATGACAAATAAATATTAAAACATGTAAAAAAAGTTAAATAATATTATAATCCAAAAATAAATATTAAAGTTGAAATAGTTAAATGCACAATAAACTATGCATTTTATCGTAATACAAGAAGATTTGCAATATGTTCCCTCGCATCATTCATCTCGTTATTTTGTGGCTCGTCAAAATGATTTTCTTCAACGTCTTCATTTTCATTGATTTCTTCATTTGTAGGAAGTAATTCACCATCTTCATCATAGGGAGAAAACTCTTCATCCTTTTGAGCATTTAACCTTATAAAATTGTGAATGGCCATTGAAGCA
>JANZLH020000078.1:99393-116024 GCA_026770325.2 Erythroxylum fimbriatum
CATCCGAGAGTGAAATTTTGGATTGGAGCTAACATAGGTGGCACCAAGATTATCACTGAGAACTCGAGGAGCTTCTGGAAGAGTGACTTTTAGTTCCCGTAAAAGATTTCGAAGCCACATAATTTCAGATGTAGCAGAAGCAATGGCATGATACTCAGCTTCCATGGATGACCTAGCAATGGTTGTTGCTGCTTTGAACTCCAAGAGACTGGATTGCCCCCTAGAAAAATAGTATAGGCAGAGGTGGAATTCCGAGTATCTGCATCACCCCCCCAGTCTGCATCTGAGAAGGCAGTCAGATGTAGGGTAGTGGGACGATTGAACTGAATGCCATAGTCATGTGTGAGCTTCAGGTAACGCAGTGTACGTTTGAGTTGTTGAAAATGTAACTCAGTTGGTCTATGCATGAATTGAGACAGCTTGTTGACAGCAAAGCTGATGTCCGGTCGAGTAAGAGTGACATACTGAAGAGCACCCAAAATGCTGTGATATCGAGAACCATCAGTAGGAGCAGATCCATCATCTAGTTTGAGCGTGGCAATAGTGTAGAGTGGAGTGGAACAAAGGTTGCAATAAGCCATGTCGAACTTGGTAAGAATGTCGTGGATATACCGTTGTTGTGACAAAAAGAGCCCCTAGGAATTTGGAATCAGCTCGATCCCTAGAAAATAAGTAGGATTCCCCATATTCTTCAAAGAGAAACGTCGAGAAATAGTGGAGATAAAACAATCCAAGTCATGACGTGAGTTCCCGATGAGCAATAAATCATCAACATAGACCAGAAAATAAAGAATCGTAGAACCACGATGAAGTATGAACAGAGAGGAATCATTGGTGCTATTAACAAAGCCATATTCAAGTAAAAACTTGCAGAGTTCTTGGTACCAAGCCCGAGGAGCTTGCTTTAGACCATAGATAGCCTTCTGTAGTTTGCAGACATGCTTAGGATAATCAGGATGCACAAAACCAGGCGGTTATCTCATGAATACCGTTTCAGACAGATTGCCTTGAAGAAAGGCATTATTAACATCCATTTGATGAAGTGGCCAAGAGTGGGCAAGAGCCAAAGTAAGAACAACTTTGATCATCTGATGCTTAGCAACAGGTGAGAAAGTTTCAGTATAATCAACACCAAGACATTGACTAAAACCTTTAGCAACTAGACTAGATTTATACCTTGCTATAGAGCCATTAGAATTTCGTTTAACACAAAAAATCCACCTGCAGCCGACCACATTCTGAGCCTCTTACGCAGCGACAAGGGTCCATGTACCATTATTGATTAAAACATTGTATTCAGCAAAGGTCAACTCACGTCAATGGGGTATTTGTAAGGCATGAGTTATGGTTTTAGGTTCATCACTAGGAGGTAAGGGGTGTTTGGAGATGGTGTATATTTTAGGTTTGAGAATGTTGTTTTTGACCCGAGTGGTCATTGGGTGAGTGTTTGACGGAAGGATAGGAGGTGTGGGGTTTTGCAATTGAGAAGATTCTGTTGGAAGTACAGAGGGTTGTGAAATGGGCAAAGATGAAGGTTCTACAGAAGCAGTCACATCTGTTGGTGAGGAGTGTGCCAAAGGAAGGAGTTTATGCGTGGGAAAGGTGGGTGAGTTACTATCATTAGAACCAGAGGGATTGGATGGGACAAGGGTCTCATACGAAAACTGGTCTTCAACAAAGGTGACATGATGAGAAGTGTAGATCTTATTGGTTTTGGGGTCAAGACAAAGATAAGAAAATTGAGATCTAGAGTAACCAAGAAAGATACATGGAATAGATCGATTTTGAAGTTTATCGGTAGTGTACGGTCTAAGCCATGGGAAACAGAGACATCCAAAGGAATGAAGGTGATCATATGTCAGGGGTTGACAGAAGAGCATCTCAAAAGGAGTTTTCATGTTTAGGTTAGGCGTGGGCATACGATTGATGAGGTAGGTTGAGGTTAAGACAACATGAGACCAAAAAATGGGAGGGAGGTTGCTTTGATGAAGAAGAGCTCTGGTGGTTTCAATGATATTACGATGATGTCGTTCAGAAGCACCGTTGAATTCCGGGGCATGAGGTGGGGTTGTTTGATGGTTGATACCATGGGCTTGAAGAACGGGTTTGAGTTTAAGATATTCACCACCATTGTCTATGTATAGGGTAATAATTGATGTTTGAAAGAATTTTTCAACAACTAGATGAAAATTCTGGAAAACTGTTGAGAGACCAGATTTTTGTTTGATCGGATAAAGCCACATGTATTTGGAGTAGTGATCAACAAAAAGCATATAATAGCGAAAGCCATCAAAAGAAGTGACTGGAGCAGGGCCCCAAACATCGGAGAATAAAATTTCCAAAGGTTTATTACTAGATAAATGTTGACGTGAAAAAGGTAACTTGTGGCTTTTAGCACACTGACATGAGACACAAACAGACGAATCTGAACTAGAAATAACTTTATTTTGAGACCTAAGAAACTTAAAGACTTTGTCAGATGGATGACCAAGGATGTGGTGAAGAATCTTTGGTTTGGAGAGCTGTGTATGAAGTGCCTTTGGACGAGTGGTAGGAAAGGTGAAATTGTAGAGGTCACTGTGGCACACCCCCGTAAACAGTATCGCTCGCGTCTGTAGGTCCTTCACCTGAAAGGAGTTTGGAAACAATTTAATAGAAACATTATTCATAGTGCAAAGCCGTTTAGCATAAATTAAAATTTTATCAATACGTGGTACATGAAACATGTTATCATACAGTAAAGGTTGAGAATTGGTATGTAAATGGAAGCTACCGGTATTTTCAATTGGTAATGAGTAGCCATCGCCAACTTGTAGCCCGTCATCACCATTATACGGAGTATGAATGGATAAGTTCTGCAGTTGGTTTGACACGTGATGAGTAGCACCGGAGTCGAGAACCCAATGAGAATTATTTGGATTCCCATTGCCACTACTAGTTAGATGAGTAGAGGTGCCTCTATGAAAACGCGCAGGCCGGCCATGAAGCTCCCAACACGTCTTGGCCGAATGCCTCGAGCATTCACAATATTGACAAATTAATGTCCCCGAAGCTGCTGGGTGTGGAGAGGCATACGCAGGGCGTGAAGAGGTGGTGTTGCCTGGGCAAGAGAAAGCTCCATGAACATTCCTAGACTGATGTTGAGGGGTTTGGCGTCCACGAGAAGACTGCTGGTGCCTAGCTACCTAACCTGTGCGTCCACGATGCGTCAGGTTTGCATTGGGCAGCGCCGGAGTCTCAACTACACAATGCTGCCTTGCTAGGAAGGACTCAAAGTCGACCAGCTTATCATATAATTCATCGAAGCTTATGGTAGTTTCCCGAGCACGTAAAGCCGCGCTAATCTCCTTGAATTCGCTAGACAGCCCATTCAAAGCCTGCAAAACCAAATCTGTGTCATCAATTGGAGAGGAAATTATCGCAATTTCATCAACTAATTCGTGGATCCGTTTCAGGTAATCTGCCACGGTTGCATTGCCTTTTTGAATTGTCAGTAGCCATTCTTTGAGTGATAGGAGACGAGCACGTGATTTTCCTGCATATGATTTTGCTAGAAGCTCTCAGTCGTCATGAGATGTCTTGATGCTTTGAAGCATTGTAACAACAGAAGATGCCACAGAAGACATGAGGGCATGAATTAGAAGTCGATCTTGACGAATCCAATATTTGTAGTCCTCTGAAGTGTTGTCTGGACAGGGATAAGTGCCATCGATAAAGCCTTCAACTCCATAACCAACGAAGAGGGACAACATCAACGCTTTCCAAGAAGGATAATTGGCACCGTGAAGCTTCGCATCTGATGTTAGGCTTGGATTAATGATCACTATAGTGTTGTGTTGTGCGACATTCAGTGTAGTGGACGAAGAGGAATTGTCTTAGGCCATTTGGTGCTTGGTGGACAGACTCTCGAGTGACAAACTCGGCAAAAAGGTTGGATCGAAAAAAAAGCTGTGAGCTATTGTAGCTCTGATACCATGACAAGGTATTGGAATATCTCAGTAAAATGACTTGTGTATATTACGAGGTGAACTATGAAATATATACAGGAAAGTTACAATGTTGTTGTAACTAACTGAATAACAAAGTATCTACGAGAATATACATGAATGAGAGAGTATCTGAGAAAATATACAGAGACGTGATATGCTGACTAGTTCCTATTTGTTAGTCTGTTGTGATTCATTCCTATTATTTTACACATCAACAGTTAATACTAAATAGCTAATTTTACCAAACATCTTTAACAAAAAGATGATGTCATCCGTTGGTCAAATCAGCTGATAAAATCAACCATCAGCTAACAGCTAATGCAATTCGTTGTTTGCCAAATAGGGTCAATATTCTATTGAAATTCCTTACTCTTTTGAGCTACTTAAGGCACTATTTATTTTGTTTTGCTTCTATCATTACCTATAAGATTTTAGTAAGTATTTATTTTGACCAAATGGTTATGCATTCTTTGACTATGTAAACATTACCTTACTAAGGAATGTTATGTTGGTTTTAATTAAACACTTCACTGATTGTAATTAGTTTACAGTGAAAACATGATACATCAATAAAAATTTATTGGTTTACGAGTCTTTATTAGTTTTTTTAATGAAAGTCGACAAAAGTGTAAATTATAAGGATATTTTTTGATAATTTTAATTTTTTTTCTTAAAATATAAGAGAAGTTCGTATCTTTTACATTTAAAAAATTATTATTTTAATTTTATCAAGTAATTTAATAATCAGCTATGTCATGTAAAACTTTTATGAAAGCAATCATAATATAGGAGGTCCAATGTAATCAGGCCTAACTCTTCAATTTCCTAAAGGAGGCCTCACCAAGGCCTAACTCACTCTTCATTGAAATATATACCGCAAAATTAACCTGCAATTCCATTGTAGATGTTGCTTAATATTGTTTCACGATTATCGGCCTTTTTTTTTTTTTGATTTGAGAAAATTTCGTAGGCGGGCCAAGCGGGCACACCTTTCCAATGGCTCAATTGGAGCACCACCTCACAGGCGGGCCAAGCGGACGCACCTCATCATCGAGAGCTCAACTAATTCTCCACCTACAGGTAAAATCTCGGCTGTTCCAGACTTTTACAAGAGAGGCTAGTATGAAATTAAACCTGGGACCTAACCAAAGCCAAGCTCGATCCGCTCTCAACCATCGAGTCACACCCCTTGAGAGCATCAGTTAATTAAGTGCTCTTCATATGCAACTTTCCTTTTGCATTACTATCATTAATTTCCAATTTTCTAGATAGATTCTTTAGAAGGTAGAAGGTGATTTCTTCATTTTTCAAAATCCTGAATCATTTCAGGAAATGAAAAATTAGTCAAAAGAAAACAAGACTTGTCTACGACGAAGGACTTAACAAATCACGTCTAGTTTGTGAATTTGCTAGAAATTCATTTAATTTATTTTTCCATTTTCCGTCTGATGAACAATGAGATAAAGGATGTGTCTTTACCTAGTCCAAGAACACGATCAATCAAACTTAACGATTGGAAACTTGCTTTAATTGACCAGGACTCTACGTTCAACATGTTAAGACAAGGGTTCATCTGGATTATGACATAGTTTGTGTCATTTGCCTTGATTCAAATCGTCCGAATCTAACTCTGTAAGAGGAAACCAGAAGAAAAGGAAAAGAAGAATAACGCAGTTTATTCAATGGAAAACCAACTATCTCCAAGTTCAAGCAAATCTTTTTACATAAGAAACCTGCTGAAATAAACATCTACGTACAAACTTGTTACATTTTGATGTTTCTTTATGTAGATTGACATCAAATGAAGTTATGCACAGCACAAGCAGGAACAATTGAGTTCCAGCCAATGGACATCCTTATTAATTCTATTCGAAAATGGAGAATCCTAGCTATTTCTCCGACACCGGCAATTGTATCAAACATTTAGAGCTTGGAAAATCATCACCACAGACACAGAAAAGTTCATAAGTCAAGGCATTTGATGACATACGAAAAATGACAAACTCTTAGACTCCTGATAAACATGAAAACATTCTGTGACTTCTGAACCTGACAAGTTGCTTCTGTGGAGAAGGAGAAGCACCCTTTACAGTCCTGCTCCTCTTATAATCTCCGTACGTGAAGTCATCAACAGACATGTGCCGGCGGTGAAACTTTCTGTCCAGTGGCACAGCATGGTCTTGAGCTGACGGTGAAGGGTTGATATCAAGCTGATGATTAGCAGACACCATATGATCAGAACTGACCAAAAAGTCAGAGATGTTGTAGGATTGTGCAGATTCAGATGAGAGAAACTCGTATTTCCGACGAACTTTGCTCTTCTTTATGGCCCTGTAGACCATCGGAATGAGACCATCCATTGTCAAAGACGTGTTGGTTTTGAGCAAGTGGAGACTTTGGCTAAAATTGGGTTTGGTAAGGGTAAGGTTGTGTTATGATCGTGATATATACTTTTCAGAGAGCCATTTTTTCTTTGCATGATTTTAAAAGTCAAATACGTCAATTTTTCACTTTGGACATTAGCAATTAACATTTATCCCAAATGAAGAATAAAGCAAAGAAGCTTCTTAGTATAATTTACTGAATATGTTGTTTTTAATTAATATGAGAACATGACATTGATTGTAATTTTTTAACGAACTTCTTTTATTTTGTGTGAGTATCTCATTAACCGACCACTTGCCAAAAGCTTAATATAAATCTTGCATAATTAAAGATTAGAGTAATTTATATATATAAGAAGCATGACTTTTTCATATGAATCACTTCTAAATAAGATAATACTATGAAGACCAAAAAATACTATCAATAATTATGAAGAATTTTTTAGAAAATTTTAAACTAAAGATGGAATTAATGATTAAAAACTCAATCGATTCGACCGACTCAATCATAAAAACCTTAAACAGCCCAACTTTTCAATTCGGTTTTGAAATTTTCGGTTCGATTTACTTAATAAATCTAGTTATTAAAAACCGATCAATTATTAATTAATTAGTTAATTTTTGTAAATTAATAAGTTCTTATAAAATAAAATAAATCAATTAATTTTCATTTAACAATTTCTTTGTTAATTAAACTTTAAATTCTTCAATGAGTAAAGACAATCATATTTCAAATTCTTTAATTTTATTCAACCTTTAACTAAATTTAAGACGGTCTAATATCAGTTGAACCTTTTAAACTTTAAATCTGATATTATCTTACCGGTTTAAATTTTGGTCCAATTTTTAAAACATTAGATGAAGCCCTTTCTTATATATGAACTTTCTTTCCTAATTAAGAAAAAATATGATATTTAAAATATTAAAATATTAAATACTTGTAATAATTATTTTCATGTAGTAGTTTCATAAGATGGCCATGGGTAGTGTTACTTATATAACACATGATTTACTGTAAAACCTTAACCATATTATAACAATGTAATAATTAAGGACTCATTTCTTTTCTTGTGCATGATGATTTTTCTTCACCATCACATCTAGTTTGAAGTCTTGTAATAAAGCGGGGTTTGATATTTCTCAGCCTTACCCTTACATAATCGAAGTCTTGTAATAAAGTGGGGTCTGATATTTCTCAGCCTTACCCCTACATAATAGAGAGGTTGTTTTTAGTAGACCTACATATGAATGTGACAATAAAAGAGTGACGTAAGTTAAAGAGTAAATAAGTAAGACTGGCACGTTAAATTATTATGTAAATAAAAATTTTCTATATATATATAAACTTGTATCTCTGGTTTTCGTGGTTTCTTATAAAATTGCACTAGTATTATATAATAAATAAAAGAGTATTTGATTGTGTGTGTGTATATCTATATGTCGTGTATCAAGTGCTTGAGACTGAAACTTATATACAAACGTCTCGTGTTAGTGACAAATAACTAAAGTTTGGCAGGAGAAATTATTTTTATAATAAAAGATTAGACTTTTAAATAGGATTATAGTGATACGGCAATATATTGTACACGCAAACAATCAAACTAAGAAAAGGTTAAAATGACGAGTTCAATTTTTCTGTCCAATTTTATGGTGTTTTATTGTGTCCAGTGAATCTCAACCATTTATTTATGCGGGTCCTACGTTTATTTAGGTAGAGCCCGCTTAAATGAATGACTGAGATTTACTGAACACAATAAAACACCATAAAAATTGGACAGAGGATCTTGGTTGTAAAATGACAACATGAGCTGTTTCTTTCTTTTTTGCATTTTGGTCATCGGAAATAAACAAACATATCCTCGTTTAGATGAGCAGGTGGGGCTTAGGCAAGAAGATACCTTCTAGCACTTTGCTTGCCAATTTGCAATTCTTTTGTCCTCCAAGCTAAAAAGCAGCCTGTATTTGTCAAAAACGTCAATGGATTTGGCCCCGTCTTCATTTTTCCTTTGCCTTTTACTACTATCAGGTTAAATGTTTTTAACATGTCAAAGTGGCTTGTGCTGGTTTGGTCCTTAAAGTTCGATTATTGCCAACGTTTCTGTTTGTTGACTTCTGTTGTCGTAATTCTGTGGGCGGTGACACGCATCCTTCTCCCTCTTCGCAGTTTCTGTACAGTTCGCTGAACAAGGCAGCCATTGGTGGTTGAAAATAGTTCGCTTTTTCTGTCACTGTTCGTCCATGGCTGACAGAAGCCGGCATGAATCAGTTGACTATCTCACAATAAGCCCTGTGTACCTTCCCCTGCCTCTTAGAATATTTCTTCCAAAACAGCCACATGCCTGGACTACAGAAGCATCGTATTATAAAGACAAAACATTAAAACTTATGTTAGCTTTTCTGATTCAAGTTATCCTTCATTTCCCTTTCGCATGGACCATTAAACAGACATGCCGTCTATAGAGAGTGTTGGCGCAAAAGATAATGATGGCTCCATTTGGATATCGTCAACATTCTTCTAGGCAAGTGTTAACCCAGAATATTATCATATTCAGTATCCAATTTGGAGACATTTTACTTGATGGCATACATATCAACTAATCTAGATAAGGTTTAAGGCACTTCAGTTGACAAGTCGCAACCATGAACTTCTAAGTTCTGACGTCAACCATCAGCACAAGTAACCGTTAATAGTTTTAAATGATAAAACAAGTTTCCTAGTTCTGCACTCCTGGGGATGATTACTCCCCTTTCAGTTATTAATTGACCAACTTGGTTCTTGAGTGTATGCAATATTCCTAGAAAAAGGGATTAAAAATGAAGTTTGAAAATCGATCATGTTTGCGTGTGCACATGGAAAGTGTATCGTAATACTGTCTCTTAAATGAAAGGCTAAAGCCTAGTATGACGTCCAAGGCATATTAAGTACCAACAACTCTTCAGATCCTCTAACCAAAGCAAAGCGGTTAATCATCTTTAAGCTTACACAGCATATATGCTAATCTGATATTAGACTTGAAATAACAGGCAACCTTCTACTCTTTCCCAACTGCTCTGTGACTGTGACTGTGACTCAAACTCATTCAACTACAAGGTCAAAACTAACCAAGGACATGTAGCCTAGACTTGATTCTTCGAGCTTGGGAAGTGCAACTTCAGCGTACGCATCCTGAAGGAAATCAACGTGCGGATCATTTGGCTCATTTAGCCTCATTTGTAGAGCACGGCATGCATACTCTTCAGGAGCCACCATCGAGTATTTTGGAAACTCTTTCCCAAGACCGAAATGGAATCCTCTACTCTTGAACCCTTCATCGGGATTTACGTGCTAGGCAATAGTCTTTCAGTTGCTTTTCTTTTCCTTGTAACACAAAAAAAAAAAAAGGGTATCATCCTCCAGTATCTTGACTTTAACATGACCTTCACCTTTCACTTAGTAATACTAAATTTGCTCTTATTTTGGTTTAGAATCTCAGTACTTTGACTAACATTAGCTTCACCTTCTTCGCTAGGATGTTCCTCCACTGGAAGAAACAGTTGTTTCGTAAGTTTTGTTGATTACATCATCAGCTATACAGCAGATTTGAGCCAATGTTAGACGGCAGGTCAGTTTCATGTGACGTTCCAAATTTTTTAAATTATATTTTAGCCAATTTTTTTATAATTACATAATTAATTATTTCAAAACAAAATTTAAGAATTAAATTCTAATTTTACCCTTAAATATTTACATTTTCTATTTTACCCTTAATTAATATTAAAATTTTATAAATACCTAATTTCCTTCTTTTTCTTTTTTCCCAAAAATTGTTTTCTTCTTCTCCACTCTAATGTCTTCCACTCCTCTTCTCCTAACCTCTTTCTTTTCTCACTCCAACCACTTTTTCTCCATTTTTTTTTCAATTTTATCAAAATTGTTATCACAAACAATCACAACATAATTCCAACTAGAAACCACATTAGGATGAATGAAAATCACTAATAAAAGGGATGGAATTTAGCTTAAAATTTTCCTTCTTAGATATATGAAGTTCTATACCTTTCCAATAGAATTTTAGGTGTTAATCTTTACAACATCCTCTCTAATCTACTGCAAAACAAACAAAATGAGTAAATATGTGAAAAAAGCTTCACATGCAGGAGAAAGATGTTATGTTTGTATCTTTAGAACCTGAAAATATGGAGAAGGAGAAAGGGAGGAGAAAGATGTTACGTTTGTACCTTTAGTACCTGAAAATATGGAGAAGGAGAAGGAGAGTTTATATTTTGTTAGTTTCTACAAAAACAGTTGTTGTCTCATATATATCTCTGCTCGTCTTTTTTTTTAAACAGGATGGGTTAGGTCTTTGTTAAAGGGTTGGATTTGTAGACTTTACAATTCTCCCTTCTTAAAATAATTTCGTACTCTAAATTAAATTACGTACTTAAAGATCCAAACAAATAACGATACTGACATCAAACTTCGCCCTTTACTTTCCAAGTAGCCTCTCTTAGAATCTCTCGTCTCCTTAATTTCTAATTTATCTACCGAAGAGCTTCACTGGCTCCTCTTTATAAGTCATCTCTTTTTAAACCTTGATCTCAAGCTTCGATAAAATACAGCTAGGATCCAATCAGTACTTTCTCAACATTAACACATAGGACATATCAAAGTCACTTTAATTCTACAGCTAATATGATGTTCTGACCTCTCTCTTAATTTGAATTCCCGCTTCTTTTGCTTTTTACCTTTATGCCCTTTCTTGATACCCTTTCCAAACTCGATCCGAGCTTACATCCAGTGGTGTGGTTCGTCTTTTCTAGAGGGCAGAACGAGACGTCAGGCGATAAATCACCGGAACCATGGGTGAACCGTCTTCATCACTAGCCTCCTTCCCTCCTTTAACCCGAGAGCAGTTCACAGGAAAACAAGGAAACAACTCGGAAATGTCGAAGGTTTCTAGAGATGTCCATTCGAAGAAGGCAGTGGGAGGTGGAGCCTGGAGCGACAAGATTAGAGTTCAGCACAATAAAGGTAAGCTCAAATATTACCAGAATGTGTTACAAGATGGAATTGTTTCTCCCCTTTTGGAGTTGTTACAAGCTGGCACACAAGCTTGGTCCAACGCATTGGTTGGATTTTTCTGTTCTAAAAGAATGACTTTCCCAGCTGTTAATGCTTGGGAAAAGGACAAATGGAGTAAGAAAGGATTTGAAAAATCTATGCTAATGGAAGATGGGTTGATACTGTTTAAGTTCTCTCAGAATTCAAATATCTGTGAGATAATAGAACAAGGACTGTGGCACATAGGTGACCAACCCTTATTCTTAAGGCAATGGACACCGAGGTTGGGTTTGGATAGGGGCTCAATAGAGGTGATGCCATTATGGGTCCAATTTCATAGTCTTCCTATGGAATATTGGACGGTAGAGAGGCTGAGTTATTTGGATAATATATTAGGCAAACCTATCTGCATGAATTCTCAGACGACAACAATGGATAGAATAGGTTATGCTAAGATTTGTATTGAAGTGCCAAAAGATGCAGTTCTACCTGAATCTTTGCCAATCATGCGACTTGGAGAGTCAGGGGAGATGGTCAGAGATGTCATCACCTTAACATATCCCTGGAAGCAGAGTATGGTAGGTAAAAAGTGGGTAGCTACTGGTCGTATATTCCAATCTGGTTGGCATGCGAATCTAGTGAATGAAGTGAAAAGTATTGAGGATCAAGAAAGGCTTATAGACCAGGAGATGAATAGGGAGGAGAAAGGGAGTGAGGTCAATGTGGTTGAGCCATTGGGTGTAGCTACAAATGGTCAAATTCAGGGGAGTAAAGCTACTGTAAGGAAGGTAATGGAGATTGGGATGCCATTGGAAATGTCCATGCAAACTGAAAAGGAGTTCAATGATCATCGAGCAGGGGTAATTCAAAGACGAGAAGAGAAGGAAATTAATAGTGGGCATGAGGATACCGGGGATTCCTTATGTCCCCATATACCTAGAACTTGTGATAATGTAACAGTAGAAGAGTTGTCATTATCCAGTAGAAAAGTCGAAGGATTGATTGAAGAACCGAAGAAGATGGATCGGGAGGCTAATGAAGACACATAACTTAGTCCTAGTATTGGGAAAGAAACAGGGTCAGACAATGAAGTTGGGGAGACAAATCAGGTTTCGGTGGGACTTGCTAAAAGAAATATGGGAAGGAAGAAAGGTAAGAAAAAAAGCACAAAGGGGTGATGTCCCCTGAGTGTCTTTTTAAGTTGCTCTTAATATGTCATTATTAGTTTGGAACAGGAGGGGTCTTAATGACCCCCTTAAAAATTTGATGGTAAAGCAATTGGTTGAGGAAAAAAAAACCTATTTTGGTAGGACTTCTCGAAACAAAAATAAAGGCTAATGTTGATCGGAAGGGATTAGTTTTTTGTGGGACTAAATGGAGTTTCATTTCAAATCACATTCATCATTATAATGGTCGGATATTATGTTGGTATAATTCAGACAAAGTAAAGGTTCGAGTTCTCAAGATGGGGGATCAATTCGTGCATTTGCAGTGTGGGTTAATTGGGAAGTTTCAGTTGTGGTTACATTAATATATACGTCGAATTTTGCTTTCCAACAAGCTAACTTGTGGAAGAAGCTACTGGAGTTACGACTTACGTGCAGGGATGCAAGGGACGTGGATAGTGGTAGGAGATTTTAATTGTTGTCATAATTCTACTGAAGTAGAGGGAGGTATGCGATTTCATAGAGGTGCAGGAGTTGAACTCAATCAGCTATTTCAATGCACTGATATAGTGGATCTCATAGGAATTAGAAGATGGTTCAACTGCGAAAACAAACAAAAAGGGCACATATTTATCAGGAAAAAACTTGACCGAGCATTGGTAAATCAACAGTGGCTAAGCTCTTTTCCGCTTGCTTTAGCTGTGTTGGGAGAACCAAAATTTTCTGATCATGCGTCCATTCTAATTCAACAG
This sequence comes from Erythroxylum fimbriatum, assembly GCA_026770325.2. Classification (NCBI taxonomy): domain Eukaryota; kingdom Viridiplantae; phylum Streptophyta; class Magnoliopsida; order Malpighiales; family Erythroxylaceae; genus Erythroxylum; species Erythroxylum fimbriatum. The sequence continues at coordinate 112,726 of JANZLH020000078.1, forward strand.
TCGTATGTTTCGTAGGTTTGGAGGACTGAGGTAAAAGGGTATAACGCTTTTCAATTGATGCAGAAATTAAAGATTGTCAAACGAGTGATCAAAGAGTTTAGTAAGCATAGAACTCGAAATATTTAGGATATGTGTACCAACTTGGCTAAGTTACAGAAGCAATGTTATAGGAACCCCCTTAATGATAACTTAAGAGTGCTTAAGGCTGAATTGGATGAAAAACAATATCAGGAAGCTTTGGACTTGCATGATTCAATCCTTAAACAAAAGGCAAGACAAACTAGGCTTAAGGAGGGTGACGTCAATACCAAGTTTTTTCAGGCGACTATTCTAGCTAGGCGAAATACCAATACCATTATTGAACTGATGGATGAAGGGGGTAATGTACTGTGTGGTCAACAGGTAATTACTGAACACATCAGGGATTTTTTTTTCAAACTCATGGGAAATACCGAAAGTGCAGGGAATGGTTTTTGGGGTTAAGGACGTTTTGGAGTTCTCTCCAAGTCAAGATAGACTGAAAATGTTAAATGCTCATTTTTTAGCTCAACAAGTGAAGGAGGCCTTGTTTAAGTTAAAAGGTTCAAAAGCTCTTGGTCCTGATGGATACCCGGCTGGATTTTTTCAACAAACTTGAAATATTACAGGACAACTCTTAACAGAAGTGGTGTTAGAGTTTTTTTCGTTTGGTAAGTTACTAAAGGAGATCAATCATACTTACTTGTGTTTGATTCCTAAGAAGGAGTGACCAGAAAGGATTACGGGCTATTGTCCTATTTCTTACTGCATAACAATGTATAAAATAATAGCTTCTCTTTTAGTTGAACATCTGAAGGGTGTATTGGCTAAAGTGGTAAGCAAGGCCCGAAGGGCTTTTCTCCTTTCGAGAAGTATTGGGGATAACATATTGATGATGCAAGAATTGTTGGGAGAATGTCATACAGACAAAAAGATTAACAGTTATGCTTTAAAGATTGATCTTTATAAAGCTTATGATATGATTGGATGGGGATATCATAAGGATCGCTCAGAAGGGATTGGTATGCCTACATGGTTTTATCATTAGATACTTCAATGTCTTCAAACTATTTTCATGAGTGTGTTAATAAATGGGATTCCTACGAAACCATTTATGATCACTAGAGGGATTAGGCAAGGAGACCCTCTCTCCCCTTACTTATTCACTTTGACGATGAAGGGGCTTTCAAGACTATTGACTAAAATGGTAGAGTGTAATGGGTTATATCAGTATCATTATAAATGTAGAGAAATAAAATTGTCACACTTTCTCTATGCCGATGATGTGATATTATTGTGTAAGGCTAAACCACATGTGATATTGATGATGATGAACTTGATGAACATTTTTTCTAGTTGGTCGGGCAGGAAGATGAATGTACAGAAGAGTGAAATTTTTGTGTCTTCAGATGTTCGTAATCTGGAGTGGATTAGTAGATTGGTGGGGTTGCCTTTCCAAGAAACACCGTTCAGGTATTTGGGAGTACCGATCACTTCGGGTAAGCCTAAGTTACTATCAGGAATTGTTGATATATAAGTGAGATGTTATGGAAAAGAAAGATAGGAAATTGTGAAGAATGAGAACTTGTTGTAAGGAATGAATTAAATGAATAAAGATTAGAGAGTTTAATGAAATAATGTTGGTAGATGAATTGTTATGAAATAATGTTGCATTAGAGGGAGTGAAATTAGGACAATTAAGAGTGAAGGTAAAGTTAGGATAGATGTAAGGCTCTGTTTGGTTGACGGGAAAGTAAAGTTAATTTGGAACATGATTTCTCGGAAAATAAATCTATGGAAAGTAAATATATTCACATATTTGGATACTTATAAGAATTTTAATAGGAAAGTTAGGTGGATTCTTATTATAGTGTTTGTTATGTAACAGTATTTTATGAAATGTAATTTAATTTTGACTTGTGTTTCTAATTATATCCCTACAAATCGAATAAAAATTAAAATCGTTAAATAAGAAAAAATATGAACCTGAAGAGCAAAAATATTCAAAATTCAAATACCGGCCGATACTAAAAATTTTTAAAAATAAGGAAAATTTTGAAATTTCCCTCCCTCTCTCTTATCTCTCCTTCCCCCCTTTTTTTCAAATTTTTTTAATTAGTTATTTTATTTATTTCAACTTTTATAATTATTGTAAATTATTAATTTTTGTTTTTAAAATAATAATAAATATTTTTATTACTAACAATAATTATAAATCAAATAAAACTTAAAAATATTTTATGTAATATTTGTTAATAAAGTATTGATATAAACATTTTATCTTTTAGAATAGATAATTTAAAAATTATTATCTATAAACTAATATTTATTATATATAAATTTAATTATTAAATCAAAATTTATTTGAAATTTTTATATATTTATTATTAATTATTAAAATAAAAATTAATTTAAAATTGTGATTATTATTTATTATTATAATATTTGGAAATAGGGTTAAAAACATACAGTACAATTGTATAATATAGCAATAGCCTATTTTGTAATTTTAAAAAAAATTTAGAGACTATTTCATAAATTTAAAAATTACCTGAAACGGTACTCGGTATTAATCGGTACTGGTATAGTATCGTACCATAAAGAGGAGGTAGGGTTTTATAAAAGAGTTATCGTAAAGTTGAGAAAGAAGAAATGGTTGAATTGGCTAGCGTATTTTTAGATTAAATTGTTGAGAAAAGTAATCTAAATACTAAGAGAGTGTTGAGATTTAGAATTCAAGTAAAATGCTGCTACTTTTCTTAGGTTACTTAAAAAAATGAACCAAATATGATAATATAAATTTTAAGAAAATGATTACTTTCCCAAGCAAAAATTCGAGCCAACCAAACAAGCCCTTAAAGTAAACAAATCCTCTGTTTTGTTTAGGGGCCGTTTGGTTTTACTTCTGTTTTTCGGTTGTAGTTTTCAGTTTCCGTTTTTTATTTTTGTTTTTCTTTCAAGTAAAAATAAAAACATGTTTGGTTGTTAATGTTAATATAGTTGTATTTTTATCACTGATAATAATTACATTTTAGATAAAACTTAAAGATAAATTATTTTTAATTAAATAATTTTATTTAATGTCTTATATAATATTTATTAACAAATTATTAATAAAATTATGTTATTTTAATAAAATAAATACTTTAAAATTTTATGTATAAATTAATATTTATTTGAAATATATTTAGTTATTAAATCAAATTTTATTTGGATGTTTATATATTTTAAATTTAATTATATATATTTTAATTATAAAGTTAAGTTATTCATATTTTTAT
>JANZLH020000078.1:122330-132592 GCA_026770325.2 Erythroxylum fimbriatum
ACTAGATATATCTACATTGCCCCCCCTGAAACAAATTCCTGGCTTCGCCACTGATCAAATCACTTATTATCATTACATTACATTATTCATGACATTAATGACCCAAATCAAACCCAACTTAAGTTACACCTATCGGGTGCTATAGTATCCTTTTAGAGGATATGTCGGGGATCTGCTTCCCCAGACTTATTTTGTAACCGGTGTACTTCTTTTCTCTTTATAAAAAAAGAGAATACTTGCCTTTTGATGCACTCTTCTCAAATAGTCTAATCTTTTTATTTTTTTAATCATCACATGGTTTCTAAGTTTAATCACATTGGTATTTTTATATATGTAGTCTTATAACAATTAAATAGCTTCATCTAAGTAACCAAAAAATTATATATATATATATAGTATGACAAAGCTTGTCTGATCTGGATTTGTTTGAGTTAAAGTTAACGAGTTAGGTCCGAATTAACTGAACTTTGAATTGAGTTCAAATTTTATTTTATTTTTAAAATTTAAGCTTTATAAGCCCACTTTTGGTCCAATCTAATATGAAGCTTAAATATTTTAAAAATATTTTAATTTTAATACATATATAATCAAGTTTGATTTGATTCTGATTAAATTTTAATTATGCTAAACTCGATTGATCTTAAACTCAGGCCGAAAACTTTTAAAGAGGTTCGGACTCTCACTATTAAATTAAAAGAAAATGACACTAATTCATGAATGATGATGAAAGATTGAAATCACAGCTATAACTTGCAAGTTTCAATATCGCTAACATTCAACTAAAGTGAAAAGGAGTGAGAATCTCGTGTCATTAGCCTAATGATTTGAATATGTTTTTAGAAAATATGTAAAACATTTATAATGATTTTTCAACCACCTCCAACATGTTAAATTAGATAATTCACCAAAAGCAACGACTTCTCTGGATCCACCTTGAAGGTGACTTGTTAGGCATCTGAGCCTCCTACCATTGACCAAGGTTGGTAATAGAACATAGGGGTCGGAAAAGAGTGCCAACGAATATTTACGGTATTCTTTTCATCAAAGGTGGCACTTTTGTACTCTGCATATTCTTGGTCTCAAGCTCTTCACTGTCATCTCTGCCAGATTACTTGATTGTCCGCCTTTGATCTGTATGCGTCAGGGCCATGGCGACAGAACCTAAAAAGATCATCATCGATACTGACCCCGGCATTGGTATATGCCTTTTCTTTTTCATGTCTTTATGCACATGCATATACATATATGCTTTCTGGTATGTTTCTTGATTTGGAGAGGTTCAAAGCTTAAGTTTTGATTTGGGTAATTTACCAAGTTGGCATTTTTAGACTTTTTTGGGATGTAGAGCATGAATGGCTTCAGTTTATTCGTTTAATTTTTCTTTCTTTCGATTGGAATATGCTCCTGGTTCCATTTATCTTTCTGTTTTTTCTCAAGAAGTGCATAAAGCTTGAGAAAGGTGTAAGATTATGAATCTCGTCCGGTTCATGGTCTGGACTTCTTAGAAAGTTAACAACTTTCAAGGAATTGAGGCGTTGCTACTACTGGAGTGAAACAATTGTTTTTTTACTTTCTATAATTGGAGGATGTAATTTCCTCGTTATTAAACCATGACATGGCGTTAATGCAATTCAGATGATGCCATGGCAATATTTGTCGCCCTGAGATCACCTGAAGTGGAGGTGATTGGTCTTACAACTATATACGGGAATGTTTATACGACCCTGGCCACCAGGAATGCCCTGCATTTGGTAAGACACGGTGTCTCTAATAGTAGGCTTCCAGGTCACAGTTAGTGACTAAAAACGATGAAATTTCTGTTACCACGTAACAAGTTCAAGTTTGTAAGTTTGCTTGATTTTTTGTACTTCGATTCCAGGTGTTATGACTGTAGTAGCTTTTCTATCTTTTCTCAAAGAAAATTTTCCCTTTCGTGTTTACTTAACTGTAGTAGCTTTTTTATGTTGCCCATGGTTTAGTTGGAAGTTGCAGGACGAACTGATATCCCAGTGGCTGAAGGCTCTCATGTCACAATAACTGTATGTCCTCATCCTCCTTATCTTAATTAATTCTACGTTGAATGCTCTGTTTCAGATCTGAGCTTGTTTCAGATTAATTTCTTATGTTTCTAAGCATTTCTTGCTTTGCTGCTGAATAACTATGCATCTGAAAAGGAAAGAGGCAGGGTAGTATATAAGGGCTTTGTTTTTGGAGAAAAGATAAACAATCAACAATTTTCTGGTATGTAGGAGATTGGCTGAATATCAGAAACAATGTAATCAGTAGCTTCTCTGGAAACAATGTAATCAGTAGCTTCTCTGGATTTACTAGCAGAGTAATTCCTGTTGTGGAATCCCCAGTCTCGTGATAGTGCTGCCAGTCTGAATTTCCTGGTCTTCATTGTACCATACTATTAGTGTTTCTATTTCAATTTCAATTCTAATTTGGCCCGAGTTGCAATTTTTTCTTCAACCCAGTTAAAAATTTCTTGTTCAATAGCTCATTTTGGCCCTTTTTCTTGTAAAGAAAGCTACAAAACTTCGCATTGCTGATTTTGTCCATGGCACTGATGGACTTGGCAACCAAAACTTTCCTCCGCCAAATGGGAAACCAATTGAATTGTCAGCAGCTGCTTTTCTGGTTGAGCAGGCAAAGCGTCACCCTGGCAAAGTGACTCTGGTGGCGTTGGGCCCGCTTACAAATATCGCACTGGTAATGTCTTGGCCACATTTAAAGGTTTAACTATGCGAACTTTAATTTTTGTTTCCAACTGATGGCCTATTAAACAGGCTATCGAATTAGATCCTGCATTTGCGAAGAACATTGGGCAGATTGTTCTTCTTGGTGGTGCATTTGCTGTGAATGGAAATGTAAATCCAGCTGCTGAGGCAAATGTGAGTTGTATGTGCCTTTGTTACTCTGAATTATTTATGCATGTCATGAAACCATTTTGCTTATGAAGAAAAAGCCAACTAGCTAATGAGTTAGAGCATTGAAGGGGTCACTCTACTGTCTCTCTTTGGTTGGGCTGATGTTATTTTCTAGCTAATTTATCTTGCACTCTAGAGTTACCTGTGAGCTTGCATCTTGTTCTGTTTAGGGAGAACCTTGTTTCTTTAATGTTGAGGGATTTAATAAATAAGCTTCCAATTAAAGTTTATCTATTGAGCTGTAGATTCTCACCTGAAAGATCTATTGTCTTAGTTCCTTAGCCTCACTCTGACTGCCTTCTATACATTTCTCCCTATCATTCTTTACCTAACATGTGGAATGGATGACTAGATTTTCGGCGATCCAGATGCTGCTGATATTGTTTTTACCAGTGGAGCAGATATTTTGGCTGTGGGAATTAATGTTACCCATCAAGTTGTTTTGACTGGTAATACATATGGTTTTTAAACGCATATGCTAAAACAATGCAACTCATATAATGCCAGTTTTTTTATATACAAAGAAATATACTTATTATAACTCATAGTTGTTTCATCTGAATTTTCATATCAATCTCAGAATGATGGTTCCCAACCATCCCTTTCACACTTGATGTGTGGCTAAGCTATGGCTTGTAGTGTAGGTAGAATCCCACAGAGAATTCAAAGATAAACCTAGTGACACGGCTTGTCAGTGTCAGAGTGGATTGCAGATTCTTATTTGCTCTGATTGTCTTGTGCTCTGCTTGAAAATTTCAGATGCTGACCGAGACATACTGGCTCAGTCAAATGGAAAATTTGCAGAATACCTATGCAAAATCTTGGAAGTGTACTTCTCTTATCATCATGATTCATACAGCATGAGAGGTTTGTTTTCCTGGAACTGATTATGAGTGAAATCAATTCTTCTAACTGACGCTTAGATTCACTCTCGACACAGGAGTCTACCTTCATGATCCAACAGCTCTTCTTGCAGCTGTTAATCCTTCACTAATCACTTACATAGAAGGTGTAGTTAGAGTTCAGACAACTGGCATCACAAGAGGATTGACAATATTGTACAACAAACAGAAAAGGTAGGATCATCTGAGATACTCTACATGGTTCTCGATTACTTAACTTCTCTTGCTACATGACATTTATCTATCCAATATTTAATTCTGGTTCTATCTGAACTTTTCTAGTTCACCCCAGCATTCTCTACATAAACATCATTATTTGTGATGGAAGAATCATCCTTAATATTCTTCTTGCGCTCTTAATGGTTCACATCCTTAAAACTAGACCTTGATTGAGATTTTTCCTTGACAAGAAATGCGCTTTGAATTATATTTGAAAATGTTGAACCAGGTTTTCCGAAGTGACAGAATGGACTGATAAACCAACTGTGAAGGTGGCTGTTACAGTTGATGCTCCCGCCATTGTCAAATTGGTCATGGATCGGCTTATGGAATGATAGTGTTAACTTTCGTTTCAACCAGCAGTCTGTTGTCTTCTCTTTACTTTGAGCAGCTGGTTATTGTTATCTTAAGCCAAATTTGGTTCTGCATTGTGTTTTTGTTGCAAAGCATTGATTATTATAGCAAACAAAAAGATCCTATATTGACAGGACAAATGCGGAACCATGTTTCCTGCTGACAGTATCTATTATTTGCTTTCTAGTTTGATTTCAGTCACATTCGAATGATTTCGTAAGAAGAAACAATTCGCTAGTTTTGCGTATTCTTTGACTTATAGGTTTATCAAAAACAAGAAGGTAAAATGGATTTGCAAAAGACAAAAAGGACATAACCTTAACAACATTATTATTTCAGAATACGTTTCTCGTTATTCCTTTGCTTGTACAGCAAATCATTCAGCTTACCCTTGATGAAGATTCGATGCCATAGTTGTGAATCAACGACCTTTTAATCAAATTACCCATCTTTTTTTGTGAAGAACTTGGAAAAGACCATACTTGGGTCGTGACTCGTGGTAGCTCGACCCAGCCCAGCAGGATCAAGCCGCCTGGGCTCATGGATTAAGCAGCATAACTTTAAGGTATCCCAGAAAAAGTAACCTCCGAGCCATTTAGAGTAACTTCAGCGTTGAAAGAACAGGAATCGTTGTGGCGTATAGAATTATATCCACGTCTTTGCTGTTTTTCTTTCTTTCAATTGCATGCTTTTGTTTTGTATTGAAAGTGAAACTTGTAAAGTGTGACACACACAGGCAAGGAACGGTGAGAGTGGTGTTTAAAGAGGGAAGGTAAATGTCTGGAAGGATGATAAGAGGAGTGATTCTAGATGAGTCAGTGCTGTTAGATGATATTGAAAGTCCTTCACTTTGCTCCTATGTGCCAGCTCTCCTCCGTAAGCTCCGCCACTCACAGTTGCGCCTGGTACTTTCCACTTCACCAGTCCCCTTTTCTTTTGATCATTGTTTCATCAGTGATTTTAACCATTTGTGTCACTTGCATTTCTCGGTACTTTTTCTTTCAGGGAATCTCTTATTCTCTATCTCTTTTAGACGATAAGGTTTGCTTCTATTCTCTTTCTCTCTCTTTTTTTTTTTTTTTCCCCTTTTTAAGTGTTGGTGGGTTTACTAGGTTTTAAGGTTGTGGGATGAGGGATGAGGGATAATTGGGTTCAGATCAGGATCATAAGAGATAGAGTTTCATCTGTTTTCAGTTCCAAAGTTACTGTCTTTGTTTTTTAATGGCAATTGCTGTTTATCATCGATAGTGATTGCTTGTAATAGGTGAGTCTTCTAACGTCAACTGCGACCCAACACTCCCTTAGTTGCTTTCCTTTTAACGATTCATTCATAGATGATGTTGGGAAGGAGCTCAGCCAAGCGTGGGGTACTGTCGGAGGAAGTGTACTGTATGTTGCTTCCAAAAGCAAGAGCCAAGCACGTGACCAACTAAGGAGTTTGGGTTGGTTTGTAGTAGTTCTGGGTGAGTATCTTTGAAACCTTTTCACTGATGGAATCTGAACTGGGATGCTTGATTTATGCTGTGCACAGGTTTAGTGCATGAAAATATGGATGAGATACTACTGTTTGTAAGTGATTTTACTCAGAAAATTTAGAAGTTGAAACCAGGTTTTGATTCCCTGTTAGATGCTGATTCTGCTGGTGCATGTGAGAATTCAAGCATTCTTTGCATCAATAAGCTTGAAGAATTGCCTTTGACTATCTGTCACTTACAAAGAAAGGTTGGTAGAGATTCTTTTGGTGGTAGCAAAGACAAGAGTTTGATTATTCATACTTGCTTCTAAACAAAGGAAATTTTTTTTTGAGTATGTCACTTTTTTTATGAAATGTTGGACGAGAGAGAAGTGGTAGGACCTCGAACTGGAATTTACTTGTATTCCTAAATTGGAAGATTACTTCTTGATCTTTTAGGCTTTAGTACAACCCTTTTTCAGTAGTGTAAAGGAGATAATTTATGGGTTGTCTCCTTGGTTTTTTCTAACGTACCAGGCCTAGGGTATCTCTATCTATACAGCTTCAGTCAGCAACTTTATCAGTGTATAATGTTCACCCTAAGCTTTGTTTCTTGAGAAGATAGAATAATCCATACTTATATATTGATATTGATATCATCCTCATCTATTTTAATGTATTACTCTACTCATCTAGATTCAGCAGTTCTGACCCTTTAATTTCCAAACTTCTAATTGCAAGCAGGCACTTGGTGACAATGTGGTAATAGTTGGCTATATCATGAAATCTTCTCGTGAAGAAGATTTTGCTAAGGTGAGACCACAAAAGAGAAAATTTTCAGCTATATGTTATTGAAATTTATATATAAAAAAGAAGACTTTGAGAAAAGAGAACAAAATATTTACTTCCTGATGGTGTCTGATTAGATGGGGAAGTCCATATTGAACTGACTTTTCCCTGATTGAACTCCGATTTTTTGCCACTCAATTTTTTCACTCTGGTTGCAGAACCTTCTGAAACATGAAATTGTTTTTTATATGCTTTTTCCTGTTTGGAATTAATCTGTTAAGTATTTGGGTACTCTTTTCTGATTCAATATTTTCCTTCTTGCCCAAACTTGTTTGAGTTGCCCAGCTTCTGTTCAAGCAGGCTTGCTTCTGTTTTACCAATGAATCAATTGCAGTTTAATTTTTAATAGTCACATTTAATTATTGTCCTTGTGTTCTAGAGAGGTGCATTCCCCTTGTGTCCAACTCCAAATGGGCTGATCTTTCTGCCTCTCACATTTAACCTCCCGCTACAATCTCAGTTACAACATGTTGATGTAATTCTGCACAAAGCAACTGATGAAATAACCTCGGTTGAATTAAGCCGATCATCAGAATCAAACAAGATCACTTTCACCACAGGCATGCAGGAATTGCAAAGGTAAATTTTCTGAAAATATTCTTGTCCTTTGTTGATCTTGCCATATGTATCTATTATATTCATTTCTCTTGAAAGATTGAACTCCCGGCCACTTTGTAGACAATTTCTCCTGATTTAGTTTATTAAGTGACCTTGTTGCTATGTGACTGATTTTGGTTTTCACACTAATACGTGTTCTGCATGTTGTTTCACTTTGTATGTGATTCTATATTTATTACCTCTGCGACGTGTTGCGGCTTTGCCTCTTCTTGTCGACAAGTAAAATTATGTTCCATATCTTGCAATTCATGTTAAGATTTCTGGTTGCCCACATTATTTATTAGATTGAACTGTCTGCACCGAAGTTTTTGTTTAAGGGCCACAAACAAAGTTTGTAACATTAGAAAGTCCTTTCTCACTAAACACATGATTCTACTACAGGTTCATGGAATGTCAGCATGACCACCTTGTAATTGACCCACTTGACAACATCTATCCTGTCTTGGATCGGCTAAGAATACAAGAAATTCTACTTGGATTGGAGGATCTTAACTCTGAAACCCACCATAAAATCAGAGGAGCTCTCTTTTTAAAGGTCTTTGTTCAGAATGGTATTTTTAAGATCCTTTATGATGTGAATCTGTGATAACATAACCTGCTATTATTATAAACTAGAAAGCAATGCATAAATTGTGTCTTTTTTTTTTCAAGAAATAATGAATCCTGTGTCCTTGGGATAATGATAAGAAACCTCCCTTACGCACTTATTTTAGAAAAGGACCACGTGGAGATCGTGAGAAGTTATCTTTTGACCAAGTCCAACTCCACCAGCTGCATGATCTTGAGCATGTGGATTGAGGGATTTGAGGAAGACAGTACGTTGCCCACTATCTCTGGAATTTTAGTTATTTGTTTATGTTCATCTAGTATATATTTGTCTAGGATTCATTGGTTTGTTATGGAAGATATTTATCATCATTTGTAACTGGAGCCTTGTCCTCTCAATACGGACTATTTTATTAGAGAAATTGTGTTGAGATTCTTGCACATCCTTCTCTGTTACAATCTCCCATTTTAATTACCCAATCTTTCCAGTTTTTGTTTCTGGTTCTTATTAGGTTCCTTTAACCAAGGAGTGTAGTGTAACTTGCATAACCCGTTACCTGTAAAGATAAAGGATCTTGTGAGTTTTATGATTCCATGCCATTTTGGTGCTTCTATTGTTATTAATTGTTTATGTTTGCTAGTGTTAATATAATGACTTTATCTCTTTTTAAGTAGCTTAGAATAGGTGAACTGAAGCCTACTATAGTACCACTCTAACTTGTGTATTTGTTTATAAAGTACTTAACCAGGATAATGGAAAATTTACTTGTTAAAGTAGAAAATTTCATCTTTCCTACCAATCAGAGCACAATAGCAAAGCAGTTGGTCCCATTAAATCTTAATTTGATGCTTTGTAATAGATAAAAGTCCTTGCCCTCTTACATCCTTCTTTAAATGTTAAGTGATTGTTCTATTAAAGGAAAAGTTAACATGTAACACTCGCAACTCTAGTTTGATTACTAAAATTAGAAAAAAATATTCATTTTAAAGAAACGAAATGTTAACTTTTTAGTGGTGACTTATTGATTAATTTCCAACATTATTAGTGCATAAGTCTAACATATAGTCCTTTATTTTAATTGAGGGTTTTATTAAGGGAAGAAACATTATTAGGGGAAAAAAAGAAAACATTAAGTAAGAAGGAAATGAAATGTGATCATATAGAGAAATAATCTTTTTTAGAGTTACTCTTAGATCCTTGTGTATATATACAAACCATATGGTAATCATTTATTTAAAAGTTTCATTTAATTGTACGATAGAAATAAAAATATCTTTTTATTATATGAAGAAGCATTATCAGATCATTATGATCTACTATTTTCATTATAATGGATGTATAGTTATTGCCTATGATCCAAATAGAATTAAGGTCTCAAACATTTTGTCTATGGACTAAATTATCATCTCAATAAACTTACTTCAAGAGAGGACTAAGTTTTTTTCTACTTCTTTTATAAGTCCAATTATACATTCCTAAGAAATTCCTTATAGTAAAAAATCATAGATATTCATTATTGAATTGAATCTCTATAAATTATTCTAAGTGACTTTAATATAGTGCTCCCCTATACTCTAAACCTAAAGGGAACATACTTTTAAAGTAATTCAATGAAGATTTTAGGATTTGTGCTAATCATGTAGAAGCTATTGATCTACAGTATAAAGAAAATTTCTTTATTTGGAGGAATTAAGAAAATTGAAAATTGGCACATAAGAAAAAATTTGGATCGGTTTTGGTCGTTAATGACTGGTTGGATGAATTTCTACAAAGCAAAACAATCATTAGTAGCCCTCTCTTCTTAAATCATTCTCCAATTATCGTTCATAACACCACAAGTTAGTATAAGAAAGCTCTCGTTCACTTGATTGAATATCTTAGATCATTTGTTTGTTTCTATTATTTGTAGGCTCTGTTTTGTTTTGAAGACTGTCCATAATTGTCCGACATCCTCCTTGTTTTGTAGATCGCGGTTATCCGTCCATACAGGCAAGTCATCCAACTAATGTCTCCAATATGTTTTGCTTTACTTGTGAAAGTATTTATGAGAAAATTTCTTTTTACTTGCAAATGAGGTATTGTTTTTATGTTGTTGTTTGCAATACTCTAAGTATTATTGATGATAACATAAAGTTCTGATTTAACAATTTAGTAGTAATTTAAATATGAAAGACTCTAATTACTAGTAACTTAAAAGTTGTTGTAACAATTGAAAGATGATTGCATTTAATATGGGTATTTTAAAAACATTGAGGCATAATGACCCTTAGGATGGTATATAGGCTGGAAATCGGTGATGCAATTCCTATGAGGTGTTAGCCCCTGAAAATTTTTATTTAATTAAGCATGATTTGATTAATTTTAGAAGTCTAGTATGACTTATGTAAGTT
>JANZLH020000078.1:164214-177569 GCA_026770325.2 Erythroxylum fimbriatum
TCCACAATTAAAATATTACGCAGTGACAATGCCAAGGAATATTTCTCTACCCCCTTTACTTCTCTTTTGTCACAACAAGGTACCCTTCATCAATCTTCTTGTGTTGTTGCCCCACAAAAGAATGGAGTTGCTAAACAAAAGAATTGACACCTTATGGAAGTTGCTCGGGCACTGTTATTCAAAATGAAGGTCCCAAAAGAGTTTTGGGCCAATGCTCTCTCCACCGCTTTGCTATCTTATTAATCGCATGCCCTCAGCAGTTCTTAATGGTAAAGCTCTGTTTTCTATTATGTTTCCTTCGCAACCCTTCTTTTCTTTGCCTCTTCGTGTCTTTGGTTGTACTTGTTTTGTACATGACACACGTCCATCTGTCTCCAAACTTGATCCTAAAGCATTAAAATGTATCTTCCTTGAGTACTCTCGACTCCAGAAAGGCTATCGCTGCTATTCTCCTGAATTGCATCGTTATTTAGTGTCTTATGATGTTACTTTCTTTGAAAATACTCCATATTCCACAAATGTGCAATCTCTCAATTCCCTTGAGGATGATTTTCTTATCTATCGAGTTCACTGGGTTGAGTCTGTTTCCCCTCCTTTGGACATTCCACCCTCTTGTCCCCTTATCACCCAAGTTTATTCTCAGCGTTCTCGTCCTTTTGCTGGTCCTCCCATTACTCTAGATTCGCAGGTTGATGACACTTGTACAAACTCTCTACCTACATTAGTTGTGTCCTCCCGAGATCCAAGACTCAACCTACCCATTGCTCTCCGCAAAGGTAAACGTTCCTGTAAGTACCTTGTATCTTCATTTGTTTCTTATGAGTATCTTTCACCTGTTTCTAGTGCCTTTGTGTCTTCCTTAGACTCAGTTGTGGTTCCTAAGTCTGTAAAGGAAGCTTTCTCTCATGAGGGGTGGAGACGAGCAATGCAGGAAGAAATGGATGCTAACCAAACTTGGGATTTGGTTGAATTACCTCTTGGGAAGCAGACTGTTGGGTGCAAGTGGGTGTATACTATCAAGATGAATCCAGATGGTTTTGTTGCTCGCTTGAAGGCTCGGTTAGTGGCTAAAGGCTATGCTCAGACGTATTGTATTGATTATATGGAAACCTTCTCTCCAATTGCCAAAGTGTCTTCTGTTCGTCTACTTATTTCCTTAGTTGCATCTTCCTATTGGCCTTTAATCCAACTTGATGTCAAGAATGCTTTTTTTTATGGTGAGCTGCAAGAGGAGGTTTTTCAGGGGGGAGTACTAAAGTGTGCAAACTGAAAAAGTCTCTATATGGTTTAAAACAATCATCACGTGCATGGTTTAGGAAATTAAGTGAAGTTATCAACTTTGGATTAAAGCGAAGCCATTATGATCGTTCTTTATTTTGGCAAAAGATGAATGAAGGACTGATATTAATGTTGGTTTATGTGGATGATATAATTATCACAGGTAGTGATGAGAGAGGCATTCAAATGCTTAAAGACTTCCTACAAAGTCAATTTCAAACAAAAGATTTAGGGCAACTCAAATATTTCTTAGACATTGAAGTATCAAGGAGTAAAAAGGGAATATTTATTTGCCAAAGGAAATACTTTCTTGATTTGTTAACAAAGATTGGAATGATTGGTTCAAAACCTCTGGAAGTTCCTGTGGCACCAAACTTGAAACTTAGTGCAGAAGATGAAGAATTACTTGAGGACACTGAGCAATATCGACGATTAGTGGGAAAACGTAATTATCTCCCTATGACCCGAGCAAATATAGCCTATTGTGTGAGTGTAGTAAGTCAATTCATGAGTACACCACGCACATCTCATTGGGATGCAATAATGAATATCTTGAGATATTTACAACGAGCTCCTAGAAAAGGTACATTCAAATCATTATCATGGAACGATAGAAACATTTTTAGATGCAGATTGGGCAAGGTCTTCGAGTGACAGACGATCCACTTCAAGTTATTGTGTGTTTATGGGAGGGAATTTGATCTCTTGGAAGAGTAAGAAATAAATGGTGGTAGCTAGATCAAGTGTAAATCGGAATACAGGGCTATGTCACAAGCCACGTGTGAGTTGATGTGTCTAAGACAATTACTTGATGAGATAGGCATCGTTTACACAATTCCAATGGAGCTATGGTGTGATAATCAAGCCACCCTTCACATTGCTAAGAATCCTGTTTTTCATGAGCGAACCAAGCACATTGAAATTGATTGCTATTTTATCAGAGAAAAAGTTTAACAAATTTTGATTTCATTAAGTTTTGTGAGAACTGGAGAACAATTAGCTGATATATGTCCCAAATCATTAGTGGGGAATCGGGTTGATTATATATGTAACAAGCTGGGTATGATTAATATTTATGCTCCAGGACTCTTTCCTATTATAATTGTAACTCTTTATTATATATGTACTATCAGCCTAACACAGAGAGATTACGGCTTTTCTCACAACTACTACTTGTTAACGTACTTGATAACATCGCAAACAAATATCTGCTATATCTTAAATGTTGATAGTCTAACACCTTCATCTACAGGGAAAGAGCAGGTAAAACCAAGCAATGGCTTCTTTGTTTTCCTTGTTTTACTATAAATGGTGTGAAGGAATTGGATTAGTTTTTAAGTTGTGCGGAACCCATTGAGATGGTGCCTTGTTGTTGGACAACTGTGCTGTTCGTATTTTTGGATACTGCAATAAATGAGGATTAGAAGAATGACTTTCACAGATGTCACCATGGGATATAGTAGTTATCCAATGATTTACTCACAGATACTCTTTCCTATTATAATTGTAACTCTTTATTATATATATACTATCAGCCTAACACAGAGAGATTACAGCTTTTCTCACAACCACTACTTGTTAACATCGTTAACAGCACACATTAGATGGAACAATCAAATCAAACTATAGAAAAGGGATGTGAAACAATAAGACTGCCAGGTTAGGGTGTCAGCTATGCAGGCTACAAAATTCTTCAGAAGAGTGCAAGCAAGCAAGCAATTCATGAGGCATACTAGCCTGAGATTTGCTCAGAAAATAAGTCCTTATCTTGCCATATTAATCCTAAGTGTAAATCAGATAGAATATGGGATCCGTATTGGCCATGTAGGTCTATATCAGAAAACTAACACAAAAGAACGTGATATATTATTCTGTCTTCATGCACAATTCATGTAGTTATGTGAATGCACTGGTATATCTCAGGAAACAATATTATTGAATATACAGAAAAAGGAACAATCTTATAGTAAATATCAAGCCAATTCAACAAACTCACTGTGCAAGTTGTCTGCTTTGGGGGCTTTCTTATCTCCTCTCGAATGTAATCATCATCAAGTTCGTATAGCTGGAATGATGTCTGACATTTGTATGGAAAAACTTTAAATTTGCATAAATCCTCCCATTTGACCTGCGGACTGTAGGGGATTTATAAGCACATAGTCATCCTATGAATCCCGATTAAATTGTGACAAAATAACAAATATTCTTAGGATGAAGAGGTTTAATTTTCATGGTTCCTTGTGGACAATGGTGGCATGCAAAAGCTTGCAATGCATGCTACTACCAAATAGACCCAGTTAAATATCTGCATGCCTACCCAATCATTAGCCAGAAATTCATATATTCATAGAGAGAAACAATTTTCTGAAATTGCCCTCATTCCTGTTCCTAACTAAACAGTTCACCAGTAAATCTCAAGAAGTACAAGACAACCACCAAAGGGACATGAAGAAAATGCCTTCTCATGTGCATTCATGCATGTATATATTCTTTCGTAGAGATGTCTGTTGATGCATGCAGGTGAAGTTTTGTATTTGTCTTTGTGATTCACAAAGCACGAATACATATCCTATGGCCATCATTGAATCTTGATAACTCTACATAAGATTAAACCAACTTGTTTTCCAGAAATGTTCCAGACCACCACAAAAAGGTGTACAATGTTAAGCTGAGATGGAAACAAATTAGCAATTTATTTCATATGAACAATTTTCAGGATTGTTCACTGTGTACTGCAATCTCTTGATAATGAAGGAATTTCCACTCCATTCAAAGTGTCATTACATGCTCAGATATGCATTCAAGCTTGACAAGAACTCTTAAGATGATGGAATCAGCTATGTAGTTCAACAAAGTTGTTGAAGTTTTCATCATAGGCCAAAGACCTCACCATTTACTGGAACAATTGTTGCAGATAAAAATTCAATCCATCAACTACTTCCAATTTTCAGGTATGATAACTTACCGATTATCAGAGTTAGCATCACAATAACTCTTTAATGATGGCGGCACTCGAAAGTCAATCCGTTGATATCTGTCAGAAGACAGTCACAAGTATAACATAAGATTGAACCTTGGATGTGCAAACTTTGTAGTAAGATGCCATTCACATGTGTGAGATGATCTGCACACCATTGTAATAATACTGAACTGTGTAACTCATCAATCTTTATATAGATGAAGATGAACTAATTTACTAGATTGCCTGTCACTGTTACCCAGGCATAGTTCCCCATATCCTGCTTGCAGCAGATGATTCAAATGTATTAAAGCCATTCACAATTTACTATTTTCAACAAAATATCATAGGTGTTGTGCCATAAATAATTTTCATCTTTCACTTATTTGAAATTCATCTGCTTATGCTTCATCCATGTTTCACACCAATCGTCTACCAGAGAAATATCACAGTGAAGAGGAAAAGAATGCATTTAAGCAATTAAACTTGACACGGTTAAAAAACGCACAACATTGGTTGTTTAATCTCATCTGTTTAGAAAATTAATAGAGGAAAAAACATTAAGTACAGAAATGCAAATAAACAAAAGCGAAAACAAGAAATAATGTAACAATAAGGAAGAATTTTTGAAACAGCTTAAGATGAAGCTCCTTACATCCGAGATTCAGGATCTTTGCGAGGATCATATCCTTTTCTGATCCAGAACCTTAGAAATGGTCCACCTGAAAAGTAATATGCAACTGCAAGTAAAAGCCTGTATGCAAAATCAGAATTAATTGCACACATTAGAGGCCATCAAATGAGATAAAGTTTCTCATTGTGTAAGGGATTTCCAAATGAAAGTGAACCAAGCATCAATAGCAGGGGGAAGGAGGCAGGAAGAGCACCTTTTAAGCATCTGATGGCTAAATTTCAGACCCTTATTGAGTAAGCGCTCAGCCAGTGAATCTTTGGGCCAAATGGGCCGCTCCTGAAATAGATCAAATACAGCCATCTGCCACTCCCACAGTTCTGAACCTTGTTTTATGTATTCCTTCCAATTTATTTCCTTGGGAATCTGTGTGAAAGCTAAGGGAAACAAGACAAAAGGAATAATTTTCCCAAGAAGAAACTTTTGGAAACTTTTTTTTTTTAGAAACTTTTCGAAACTTTCAATGTCTTTCCTGGAGGTTGTTTCCTACACATTATCTTCTACATATGCTTCAATTTCATTAGCTTCGCTAAACCTAGCAAAAAGGAGCAACACACAGAATACCTATGCAATACGAAGGTGAAGCAGCTGTAGATCACAAAAGCTAAAATTTTCAATGAGTCTTATTAGAGGCTGTTTTCTAGATACTGTCTTCTGTACAATGTTTCAATATAATTTGTTCCTCCAAACATCACTAAGGATCAACACCCATAGTGTTTAGGCAAAATGCAAGTGAGAAACTGTACAATGTAATATTTTGCTATAAATTTGGTCATTAAGATTTATAACATTAAACTGATCCATGAAATCAAGTACTTGGTTTGTAAAATGGATGCTACTTAATCCATTATGGAAGTTCAATTATTCACCATCATGCTTGTGTTCAGAAAGCTTATATCGGCTGGATTAACACTCTGAAGATATAGATACAGGTTTTACAGGAAATAAACTCCAAAAATCATAGGATCCGTTTAAAACCAACAATCTAACCAATCATTTTATTTGAAGCATTATTCTCATTGATAAGTCACTGCCCTAAGAATATTTCACACATTGCAAAGTTAATAAGATGTCGACTACCAGGGTTATTATAATTACATGTGTAAGGAGATGAACAACCTGAGTTGGAGCGACTAATAACCAGACTGGTCTGCATGTCAGATCTCAAAGAACTAATTTTACTCATGAAAACAAAGGGCTATTATGAGAGATAGCAAAAATCTGGTTGAACAAACTTAACAAATCAGGATATCTTTAATGTTAAAATCAATAGCAAGGGCTGGCTCTATGTTCATCTGCATCAAGAAGAGTAAATTCATCGTCAATTCAAAAAGTGGGCATTGGAGTTGCAGAGGTCTAGTTGTATAGCTTAATACAAGACCAACTTATGTGATATACAGAATATATTTTAAGCTTTAATACCACATTTAATTAGTCAGTACCTCAAAATGACTCTCCACACCTTCATCTTGTTTCCTCTTTGAAAGTGAAATGCCTGGTGGTCTTAACCTGTTAAGTAAAAAGAATAAAATCCCACTGAAAAAATCAACAGGCAATGGATCAACCAAACCCTATTTTATCCAACAGTTTCAATCAAATTGATCTGGTAATCCTAGCAAATACACAAGGTTCCATCCTCTTCTCTTTTACACACAATCCTTATCCACTTAGAATCTACAACTTATTCATGCCATCCACTTAGAATTTGCAACTTAGTCACGTCAAATAAGCACATCTTGTTTCTTTTTACCGTTGCCAGTAAGTAGATAATTTTAACTATACAATTAATATATAACACTAGAAAGTATGGCAAATGAAATTAGTTGGTGAAGCAACAGCGTCACAAGTTAGAAACTACATGCAAACCAATATAAGTAAATAACAACAGCTGTAGAGTTCTTACACTAAATTCTCAGGAGTATCCTTGAGTGAGAAAAGTGGAGGCAGCAAAATCATCACATCCTCTTTATCCAAATCCATTAAGCCGGCTTTTTCTACAAAAGAAAAAACGAAAAAAAGATAGTTTATCATCATTCGAAGTAAAAGGAGACCACCTTTTCCAAAAATTACACAGAACAGTACTGTAAAAAGGAGACCACCATCTCCAAAAATTACACACAAAATTTTTTTTACCAAATCGAGGCTCCTCCATTTCTGTCCAATTTCTCTTTTTCCTTTGTGTAGCATCTGCATGAACTGCCACAACATGTTGGTAGTCTACCATTCCTTCACAAAGTTCCAAAGAAAACTTTTATACATGATGAATACCCGTCCTGGTTTTGTGAGACAGATAAAAAGAAGAGATAAGTCTCTAACCATCAAAGTGATAAGCCTCCGGGAGCTGACTGACAATATCAGCACATAGGTCTGGTTCAACTTGTGATTCCTGTTGATTACTTGCTATATTATCCGCACTCAGTGAGGAATTTGTCTTCTTTTTGGAGATCTTCAGTAGAAAATTATTACAAGGACGGAGCTCCCCAAATGCAGGATGTGAATATGGATCCTCTGGGCGGAAATGGAGCTCCAGCCTGTTCATTTCAGAGCTACGTGCCTAAAAAAATCACGGCAGTTAGAATAATAAGACTCATACATCAAGAAGGACTTCCATAGTTGTGATGAGAGCGACAACAAATTTTTGTGGGTACCTTTGCAATTGCCTCAGTTCCTCCCAGGGTCTCAACAGCACGAGATACAGAAGAAGGGTAGCCTGGATAGTGCACTGCAAACGCCTGAGAGCTTGGTAGCAGTCCCGACACTTTCCCATCTTTTATTACTCCCATATCATCTGCCCTTAGAATCAAAACTAGCAGCATTTTATGCATCAGAAAACCTATTTTAAAAACACTAAGCATGTGAAAAAGTTCCATTCTTTATAGTTTCTGTGCCTTTCATGTTTGATTCTTCGTTCAAAAAAGGAAATTTCATACCATTCTGCACCAAGCTTCAGCCCCTACAACTAAACAAAACTTCACATATTCACGACTTTTCATGAAACACCAATGGCCAAACAGATAAATGAGCAAACTATTCCCAAAAGAACACAAACGCTCAGAGAACAATAATTCTGCGTTAAATAAGCAATTAACCAACAAAACATATCAGTCAAGAATCAAAGACAAAGACATAATTTTGCCATCAAAACAGCAGAGAAAAATAAAAAGGAAAAGGACCAAGTAGTACCAATAAAATTCTTAAAAATCTGAGTCGAAGGGGAGTGTAGTATCCGTGCCGGAACTTGTCGTTGGAAAACGGAGACCAGACAGAGCAACGAAGTGAGGAAAAGTGCAAATAGAACGAAACTGGGACTAAAATAAAACGCGAGGAATGAAAGCATAAAACGCATATTGTAAGAGAATACTTCCTTGAATAAAAATTTGATAAATTAAATGCGATTTTAGTTGAAAAAATACTATAAATTTATCTTGCATAAAATTTTAGTTTTCTTAAAATATAATTGTCATATGCAAGATAACAATCACAATAAAGTTTAATTATAAACAGGGTCGTTCCTATAGTTTTATAAGCCCTGTGTGAAATTAAAAAAAAAGAGTCCCGATAAATCGAGAATATACTTAAGTTTACATATTTATATGAAACATAAATGATCTAATTTATAAGTTTACATAACTAACTAAATATTAAATGATCATAATACTAACAAATATACAGATAATCATGATTTATGAAAAACAATTTTTCCGTGCATTTTTAGATGCAAAATTATTAATAATATCACAAAGATATATAAATGGTATTATATCTATGATATAGGAAAAAAAATAAATAGCAAAATTTAATATATAATATTAAAAATAAAAAACAAAGAGTAAAAATATATTAAAAAATCATAAACTTTACCTTTAAATTATACTAATAACTCAGAAGACATAATCGTAAAATTTTTTGCTGCTAATTTTTAAGTTGGAGTATTTTAAATATATATATCAATGAAAATAAAAAAATTAGAAGGTAAAAATATACTTAAATATTTCAAAACTATTTATAAATATGAGGGTCACAAAATTACCTTTACTTAAAAAAAATTGTTATAACTATAACTTTAAAGATGACTATAAAGTTAAAAATGACTATAAAGTTAAAAATGACTTTAACATTATAGTGTTATAGTTGTTATAGTGTTATAGTTAAAGTCATTAGCTAACGACTCAAGGTAAAATTTAAAACACTGCATCACTTAGAGTTTAGAGGGGGGCCCCCTCTTATAATGGCCGGCACTGATTATAAATATCTAAATAAATATATGTTAATATAGAATTTTAAATTACTAAAATAATATAAAAAATAATGATACTTACTTACAACAAAATTAAAAGAAAAATTACGATGAAAATTTTTATTAAAAATAAAACAAAACTTATGAAAAAATAGAAATTAAACATAAAGAAATTTAAGATATTTAGATACAATTTATGATGGATAATCTTATTTAAAAGTAAAACCATCAATACTACAAACAGATATGAGATGATTAATTTTGATAATGGTCATAAATTTTTAAAATTTTCTTTTTATATATTCTAATTTTTTAATTTATATTTGTATAAATTCTTGTAATAGAATATATTTATTTAAACTTCATTAATAATAATTCTATCCAAACTTGATCTCTCATCCTAGTCAATACTTACTAAAAACAACTATATATTATATGCCCTGATGATTGAAAGGCAAACTTTGTCAATAATAGAATAGGAAATCCAATATTGCCAAGAAATACTCAATCTTGATGGAGTTTAAAGCTTAATCGAATTGTTAGGGATGATAATAAGTAAACCCATAGATTTAAATTCAAATGTTTTGAATGAGCCGACATATAGGCTAAATTACATCTAGATTGGTTCAAGACCTAATTTTTTTTAAATAAAACGACATCGTTTTGTTTAGAAAAGTTAACTCTCGTATAAACTTGAGCCTGAATAATCCCATTTTAGACTCAATTAAAAAAAACCTTTATTTCACCCTTTTAATTTTTAAAAAATTAGCGAGATAGCCATTTATCATCCTTATGAATTGTTATTAATGTCTTGAATTTTTTTCAAACAATTAAAATCACTTCGTTGTCGTTATCAGTATTTTTAATTTCGTACCGTACCAGCCGGTACCGGTACGGGTATAGTCAGTCGGTACCGGCCAATTTCGTCGGTACCGGCTGGTATTCAAAATACCGGTCAAATACCGGCCGATACAGGAAATTTTAAAAAAAATGGGGAACTTTTTTGCAAAATTTTCAAAATATTTATTATATTTTAAAGCACATATACTTATTCTATAAATATTTATTATATATAGCAAATATATTTATTATATAAAAGTGTTGGCTAAACAGATTTCTCCGTTCGAGTCCTGGGAATGGAGAAATCTATTTGGCTAACATTTTATCCCTTACAGGCAGGCTCGGTGTAAGCGGAGATTAGTCTGAGAGTGGATGACTTAAAGGCGTCTTCTCACAGTTGGAACCCTCCTAAAACACCTCGTAAGTTAACAAAAAAAAAGTGCTATTTGACTTATTTAAAGCTAGCCGTATTTAGCATTTATTTTGCCAATTAAAGTTGGCTACTTTTTCACATTTCTTTCAAATAAGTGGACTTAGCACACTATATATATGTATTGGGTTGTTAAGTTAAGTGAGGTGAAAAAATTCGAGAGAGCTAATTTTAAGAAAGTTTTGAGAGCCCTAAGTGCTATAATTCCATAATTAATTTTGTGTGTGGTGAGCACATTGGGTGTATTTGGGTTCAAAGGTTGGGTGTTATTTTATTCCCTTTTTGCTTCCCTTCACCCATAGTTTATTAGTGGATTTTACTTCCCTTCACCCATAGGCGTAGGCTTACACTGAACTACGTAAATTTGTTTCTTCTCTATTTTATCAATTTTTGTCATTACAGCAGGCATTGCTCTAGATATACAGTGAAGAAATTATGTTTGAACTACATTTTTGGTTCAGATTTTTCATCAATAAGAGCTCCCTAACTTCAGTTATAATAATAGGTTTCAGCGTTTCCTTTGAAGAGTTTTTATCTGCAAACTTTCAAAGATATCTGTCTCTCCATAGGGTGTAAACACAAAGTCCCAACGCAATGTTGTGTATCAACTTGTCTGTAAGTGAATCCCTTGGATCAAGCCACAGACATTTCATAGTGACATATTCACAAATGCTTTTGTTGAATGGCCATTCAAAGAGAAGATGGTTGCTTGGTTCCTCATGCATCAAGCACATAAGACAAGTTTTGTCAACTTGCAAGTAAGACATTTTATCAATGGTATTGAGCTTGTTTTTAATTGCCAACAAAAGCATTTGTAAGAGTAATGGAGAAGTCCCCGAATTGTAAAGAAAATGTATTAGTTGTCCTTGACATGACCAATTATCGTACCAGAATGATGCCAACCTCTCATTACCAAATTTGCAAGTAACCTCCTGCTGTATCATATCTCTTATGGCCTGTTTGGCTCGTGAGAATAGCAATGCTATTCCTTTGCTATTCTTAAGTTATTATTAATCCTGTGTTTGGTTAAAAATTAAACACAGAATACGTTATCTTTAAGAATACTATTTCTGCAATTTGAGGAATAGGCAAAACTTCCCCCAACCTATCTTTACCTATTCAACGAAAATCTATTCTTCTTCAACGAAAATGTGTTCTTCTTCGAGACAAATTTAACCCTCCTCAAACTTCTCCTTCTTCGACGTCTGACAAGCCTCCCTCCCGACATCCATTCCTTATCTTCTTCAAGCTCGTGATTCTCCTCTCAGGAAACATTTCACATGTTGCTTGACCTCTGCTCTTCTCCAGATTCGTGATTCCCTTCTCCAGTTCGTGATTCCAACGTTCTACCATTTCCAGATTCTGGGTAAGTCATCTGGGTTTTTTTTTTTTGGTCTATCCTTTTCTATCAGGTTTTCCAAGTGGTGTTGAAAATGGGAAATAGAAAAATAGCAACTTTTCCAAATTCTGGGTTAGTCATTTGGGTTTTTTTTGATCTGTCCTTTTCTGTTGGCTTTTCCATGTGGTGTTGAAAATGGGAAATAGAAAAATGGTAGCTTGAGCTTGGATTGTTTGCGTTGAACCTGTTTATAAGTTTGCATCCACCATTATTCTTTACTTTGCTTCTATGCTTTATGCGGTCACATAAAGAAATGGGTTCATCTCACAAGCCGTAGAATGTTATGAAATAAAATGAAGAATAGAAGAGAGAGAGAGAAGGAGGAAGAGAAGAGTCCAGAAGAAGAACAGAGAGCCGGAGAGAGAGAGAGATAGAGAGAGACAGAGAGAGAGACACAAACATTACATTAGCTAATTCCCCCTGGTGAGGTAACGGTTACACTTCTTATACTCTTTAGAGTTGTATAACAGCTGTCATTATTTTTTATACGTATCAATTCCTTCTCCTTTAGAAAACCTTGTCCTCAAGGTTATGGAGGTTTACAGAATGGACAAAAAATAAACAACCATTTAAACTTCTTTTCATCAACTTGACTACTGAGGAAAAGTATCTGCCCTCCAGAAGTAGATTTCCCAGCATCAACATGGCTAATAAACACCATATTCAGATGTGGCTTCTTTTGATCTTCCATCTCCTCTAAAGCCCCGACCACTTGTGGAGCAGATACCTCTGTAGCTTTCTCCACTTTTGAATCAACATGTTGTTTTTGATAGTTCAAAGCAGTATTGTCTTTTGGATCTTTCTCCGTTTTATCCCACTTGTCCACTTCTTCGATCCTACGATTTTCTTCTGGTTTGGAAAACCCATTAGTAACTTCTGCTGAATCAAGCTGCAACGAGCTAATCTCCTCTTCAATATCTTTATATGGTTCAGAGAGGCCACCGGCTTGACTCATCTCATCTTCCGTCAACCTCTCCGAGCGACTCTGAGACTCCGGATCTACTGGTTCAGCATCTCCTCCAATTTTCTGTGGCATTTGCATCATCATATTTCTCAACTTGGACATTTCCTTTTCCACCTTTTCTGATCTGTTGTTCATTTCTAAGAGCATTTCTGCTAACATTCTTTCCATCAAACCTTTCAAATTATCCTCCATCTTACGTAATTCTGCATTCATTGTACCTTTAGCCATGGCGTCTCCCAGATTCGAGAGCTCTGATACCAAATGTTATGAAATAAAATAAAGAATAGAAGAGAGAGAGAGAAGGAGGAAGAGAAGAGTCCAGAAGAAGAACAGAGAGTCGGAGAGAGAGAGAGATAGAGAAAGACAGAGAGAGAGAGACACAAACATTACATTAGCTAATTCTCCCTTGTGAGGTAACGGTTACACTTTTTATACTCTTTAGAGCTGTATAACAGCTATCATTATTTTTTATACGTAACATAGAAGTTCAAAGCTTTCAAAGAAAGTAACATATTCAGTTGGAAAAACCCAGTTCATCAATGGCCAAGTTCCTCACT
>JANZLH020000078.1:181058-196399 GCA_026770325.2 Erythroxylum fimbriatum
AATTTTAAAAAACTGAATAAAATCAAAACTAAAATCAGAAATTAAAGTAAATATATTTTTTACTAAATTTGAAAATAAAAACAGAAAATTATAAATAAAAAAGAAATTAACATCCCTAATTTTTAAGTTTTAATTAGGGTTTTAGAAATTTGATAAATAATTAATAACACAACAATTCAATTATATTAAACAAAAATATAAAGGTTTGTTCTTTTACCAATTATATTAAACAGAAAAATAAAGGTTCGTTCTTTTTCATATTTTCGTTTCGGTGTCAAGCTCTCTAGTCACTTCCTCTGCATCTTCATTCTCCACTCACTTTGTCATTTTGTCTCTTTATGCATAGTATTATATTAATAAGTATTCTATCTATTTTTGCTTTTAGCCATTATTTGGACGGAGAAGAGAAAGGAAAAGAAATTATATTTATCTTTTTTTTATTATTTGAACAAAAATAAGAAAGAGAATTGAGAAGAATAGAAGAAAAATTTAGGTTATTTTTATTTTTATCTTGCAATTTCTCTCCTTTTTTTTACGGGAGGGAAATGTAAGATTTCCCTTCCATTCCTTTCATCCGATACACACGTGTATATATATATATATATTATATGCGCACAGATTTAGGCGCTTTTGATTTCTCTGTATCTTTTCCTGAGTCTTGACTTTGGGTCTGTTGGTAGCTTAGATTTGATTAAGTTTGGTGTGATTAAGCTTGGTGAGTGTTCTTTGTTCTGTTTTCTCTCACTTTCTGAGCATTCCAGACACGGTGAAAGCTTGCTCCGACCTGAGGTAGAATATTCTCTCTTTTTCTGATCTGGGTTTTTTCATAATCTCTTCTTCTAGATCAGCAAGTCTCATGCTTTATAAGTATTGATTTTGGATCTCTTTTAGTGTTTGCTTCCAAATATGAGAACTACATTTTTTTTTGAACAAATAGAAATTTTAAAAATCTGGGATTTGGAATTTGGAGATGGATAATTTATTGGCATTTTTGTGGCTGAATTTGCTGAAAGCTTTTGTTGTTGTGGTCTTATGGGACTGCTTCTAGTGTCGAGTTCAATGTAATGTGCAAATTATGCTTCTTTTTTAGTTTTCTAAGTAGGGAATGCTGCTAATCACTGCAAACGTACGAAATTTACTAAATTTCTGCGCTTGTCGCAGCAGTTGGTCAGCGTGATTATATCTATTTTGCTTCATCTTTTCATTTATTGGAAAAAAAAGAGAAGAAGAATGCGTCTGTAGGCAGTCTTGAGAATCGTATTGGATATGACTATTACCCGCTGTTGTAAAACAGGCGAGGTGCCTTTAGTATGGTTTTCTTTCTCTTATTGATTGTCTCGAAATGGAAGGAACTATCTTATGAGATAGCCATGAGGCATCTAATTACTGCCCTTATTACATGCTTGAACCAACTATTGCTTACTAGTTACTGCCCTTATTACATGCTTGAACCAACTATTGGGGGCTTGATAAAACGTAATTTAATTGCTCCAGTTACTTTATTGTTTAAGTCCTTCAGATAGATAAACCCTTTGAATATTTTATGAGCACAGAATGAATTCTTATTTGATGCTTATTTGCCTTAGGCCTGCAGGAAGCCTTGTCTGTACTGGGAAAATGGCAACTTCTGCTGGTCAACTTCGTTTTTTTTCTTTAGCAAGGCGGTGCTTGAGCTCCACTGAGAGAAGGAATACCCGTGTGCACAACCCTAAATTTCTTGCTATTCCACTTCCATCTTCCAGTCATCAAAAGTTTCCTATCTGCCTTCAGCACTCAAAACTCTCCAAAGCTGAAGTTTGCAATGCTGGAGGCAACGGTAGTAATGGTGCTGGTCAAGGGGGTGGCTTTGGTGGTGGAGGCAGTGGGGACTCTGGAGGCTGGGCTGGTGACTCGAATTTCAACAATTCATCATCTTCATCCTCATGGGAAGGCTTTGGGATTTTAGGGCTTTTCCTGAATGGATGGAGATCCAGGGTAGCTGCAGACCCGCAGTTCCCTTTTAAGGTTGTAATGGAGGAATTAGTTGGCGTTTCTGCTTGTGTTCTTGGTGATATGGCTTCACGTCCTAATTTTGGACTCAATGAACTTGATTTTGTTTTCTCAACTTTAGTGGTTGGTTCCATTTTGAATTTTACTCTTATGTATCTCTTGGCACCTACTGCATCTGCTTCTAGTGCTGGTGTTCCTGCTATGTTTGCCAATTGTCCAACGAGCCACATGTTTGAGCCTGGTGCATATAGTCTCTTGAACCGATTTGGAACGGTGGTGTATAAAGGATCTATTTTTGCTGCTGTTGGTTTTGCTGCGGGACTTGTTGGTACTGCAATCTCCAATGGGTTGATCAATATGAGGAAGAAGATGGATCCAACTTTCGAGACTCCAAACAAACCACCTCCAACTCTTTTGAATGCAGTAACTTGGGCCATTCACATGGGTGTTAGCAGCAACTTAAGATATCAGACTCTGAATGGAATTGAGTATGCGTTGGCCAAGGGGCTTCCTCCATTGGCATTTAAGATGTCAGTCGTTGTCCTCAGATGTGCGAATAATGTTCTTGGTGGTATGTCTTTTGTCATTTTAGCAAGGTTGACAGGATCCCAGAGTGTTGAAGAACCAAAACCAGTTGCTGTGAATGTTGGATCACCTTCTGCAGTAAAGGAGAAATTGCTTGAAGGGAAAGAGGACTTGCAGAGTGATCAGTCAACTTCCAAGTGAATCATGATTTGGACGTTTCATTCTGCAACCTTTTCAAATTTCTTCTTTCATTCCAAGATATTCAATAAGATACAAAATGAGTCTATCTAGGTTTAGTACCATCTTAGTTGTAGGCTTTTTCTTTTTGGGATATTACACATGGAGGTCTCCCATTGACATGTTGCTTTTGGGATCTCTTGAGTTATATGAACCTAGGTCTCAGTCTCAAACTTTAATGGATGTATAATACTCGTCTTGCAAAGAGGTCCGGATGTTTTGAATGCTCACTTTAGGACAGTTCCTGCCTTTTACCTTAATCATTTGTGGAAAGTAAAATCCTTTACATGGCTGTGTCTACAAGTTGTTTTTAAATATGGAGCAACAGATACAGTGTCTGGTATTATACACAAGATATGATACTTATAATCAGTTTAGCTATTTAATGTCAAATTTGGCTGATTGTTTACAGAGACGTAAATCTTCAACATGTTGATGATGCTTGTTAGTTGTAAGTTAGCCTTTTGCTTCTTATGGTGGACATGGAGGCACTGACCCACTGACCTGAACTTATTCTATTAGGAGGTTTTTTTTTTTTAAGATGCGAGGAAACTTTGTAGGCGGGCCAAGCGGACACATCACTTCAAGGGTTCAACTGGTGCATCACCCTACAGGCGGGCCAAGCGGGCGCACCTCATCATTGAGGGCTCAACTAGTTATCCACCTTACAGGTAAAATTTCGGCTGCTCCAGGCTCTTACAAGAGGGGTTAGCATGAAATCGAACATGGGACCTAACCAAAGTCAAGCTCCGCTCTTAACCATCAAGCCACACTCCTTGAAAGCTATCCGGAGTTACTACAAGAAGAATCAAATAATACGAAATTCCTTCAAAAACATGCAAATAAAACAAATAAAAAAATCTTCACTTTAAAATGTCTATGAAATTGAAAATTAATACAAGATAAATAAAGAGTAACTATCACAAAATTGGTGTAAATAAATAAATAATTAATCATATATTGGTGCATTATTGTAATCTCCCTTAACGGTATACAACGAGAAAACAAAACATTCGTCCCTACCCGTACACTATCCTCACAATACCCGCCAAAAAATGAAACAACCAAACTTCTACTTCTCTGTCTCCTTCCTGCTCTCTCGGATCTCATTTAGACTCGGTCTCTGTCTCTATATTCTGTTTTATGTTTTCCAACTTCCAGGTTTTCCCTTCTTTCACTCTCTTTCTCACACTTCATCTTGTTATATTCTTGCAAGAAAAGACCAAAACTTTGAACCTTAATCCTCATTATTTACAGAAACTAACTAACCAGAAGCATAACGAAGAGGAGACATTAATGGGGGATAGAATGGAAGAAGAAGAAGATAAAGAAGCATTGGCTGGGTTGAGTCCAACACCAACCCCAAATCGAAAGGTTCACTCCCACAGCCAACGGGTTCGAACCGCATCATCAAACAGGAAGAACAAGCACCCCAGAAGCCGACAGCACAGCCTTGATCAATTCCCTAACCAGAAGCTGCCCTCTTCCAACGACTCCTACTCTGATGACGAGGAATTCGTCAACCCCATCTCCGATGCTGTCACCTCCTCGGCCTCCGATCAAGGCCTCGACTTCAGCCTCAGCATTGACGATGTTGCGCCTCATGATCTCCAGCAATGCCAGCCTATGCCAGAGTTTCTTGCTAGCGGCGGCGTTGGCATCTTTAAGGCTCCCACCAGGGCGGTTGTTCATCCCGGAAGGCCACCATGTCTGGAGCTCAGGCCACATCCGTTGAGAGAGACACAGGTGGGGAAGTTCCTGAGGAACATTGCTTGTACGGACACGCAACTTTGGGCTGGACAAGAAAGTGGGGTTCGGTTCTGGAGTTTGGAGAACGCGTATGAACCAGGTTGCGGGTTGGGAGGTAGAGTGAGGAGAGGTGATGAGGATGCAGCGCCATTTCATGAATCTGGGAATACGTCTCCAACCATGTGCTTGATGATTGACTCTGGGAATAGATTGGTCTGGAGTGGCCATAAGGATGGAAAGATCCGATCTTGGAAGATGGATCAATGTGTGGATGATAATGTCCCTTTTAAGGAGGGATTGTCATGGCAGGCTCATAAGGGTCCTTGTCTCTCTATTGTTATGAGTTCTTACGGTATGTTCTAAACTTAGATCTGTAGTTGCATAGATGAAATGCATCCTATATGTCGGTATTTTTAATTTTTAATTGGAACAATGTGTTTTGGTCCAGGTGATCTGTGGTCAGGTGCTGAGGGTGGTGTTCTTAAGATTTTCCCTTGGGAGACTATTGAGAAATCTCTCTCTCTTTCGTCAGAGGAAAAGCACATGGCCGCTTTGTTGGTGGAGAGGTCACATATTGATCTGAGGAGCCAAGTCACGGTTAACGGTCAATGTAGATTATCTTCTTCGGACATTAAGTGCTTGCTATCTGATACTGTTAGAGCTAAAGTCTGGTGTGCTCAGCCTGTGTCCTTTTCTCTATGGTATGTTTACTTTAGAAAGTGCTTGTTGTCTGGTTGATGATAATGTTTCGATCACGATTCTGAACTCTGGACCTTGAATTCTTTTTGCAAACTTCGGATCTTTGCCAAAGATTTAAGTCCACAAAAACTTTTTCAATCGATCATTTGAATGGTGTGGAGAGAAAAGAAGACATAGTTAAAGCTTAAATCAACGAAGTTTTGGAGAACAAATTGATCTAGAAAAGATTTTGTTGATGTGTTCTGAAGCTCTATTTAACCATAAATGTTCTGCAGGGATGCTCGTACGAAGGAGCTTTTGAAAGTGTTTAACATTGAAGGTCAAATTGAGAATCGAGTGGATCAATCATCAGGGCAGCAACAAGACCAGCCTGTAGAAGATGAGATGAAGGTAAAATTTGTTTCCACAAAAAAGGAGAAATCACAAGGCTTTCTACAACGTTCACGCAATGCTATATTGGGAGCTGCAGATGCTGTTCGCCGTGTAGCGAGGGGTGCAGGGGGATTTGTAGAAGATACCAAGAGAACCGAAGCAATGGTTCTAACACTAGATGGAATGATCTGGACTGGATGCACAAATGGCCTTATTGTACAGTGGGATGGAAATGGCAATCGTTTGCAAGATTTTAATCACCACTCTTGTGCTGTTCAATGTTTTTGCACTTTTGGTGCCAGGATATACGTTGGCTATGTTAGTGGCTCTGTCCAAATCCTGGATCTAGAGGGAAACCTGGTTGCATCTTGGGTGGCTCATAATAATCCAGTTCTGAAATTGGCAGTTGGGAATGGTCATATTTTTAGCTTAGCTACACATGGTGGTATCCGCGGATGGAGTATTACATCTCCAGGACCTATTGACAGCATCCTACGAGTGGAATTGGCAAAAAAAGATCTTGAATACACAAGAAGACACAGTTTCAGAATTTTGATTGGCACATGGAATGTTGGTCAAGGACGAGCATCTTCTGATGCACTTATGTCATGGTTAGGTTCTAATGTAGCTGATGTTGGTATTGTAGTTGTCGGATTGCAAGAGGTAGACATGGGTGCAGGTTTTCTTGCAATGTCTGCTGCGAAAGAGACTGTAAGACTGTCTATCCCATGTAAAGTTGTTGATGACATTTTGCTTGTTTATCAGTAGTCTTGTGCGTCATTTTATGATCTAACACTGAACACTTGGGAGCATCAAGATCTTTTGTGTTTAGACATTCTCAGTTTTATCCTGGACCATACATGAGTTATGTTGCTTCAGGTTGACGTCTTGTTACACTCATTTGTTGCATATAAAACTTGTAGGTAGGACTAGAGGGTAGCTCTGTTGGCCACTGGTGGCAGGATGCCATTGGAAAGGCCTTGGATGAAGGAACAACTTTTGAACGTATGGGATCTAGGCAGCTGGCAGGCTTGCTCATATCTCTTTGGTAAGTGAACATAATCAGGGGTGAGCTGCAGACTTTATCGATTATCAAAAGAAATGAAGATGCAGTCCATATATTTTCTTGGTGTTGAAGAGTCTTAAAACTGCCTCATTTAGGTCCCAATAGTTCCTGTCAGTTCATAATGCTTATTTCAAACTCTTGTCAATTCTGAATTAGGGTACGAAAGAACCTCCGAACACATGTTGGAGATGTTGATGCAGCAGCTGTTCCATGCGGCTTTGGACGTGCTATTGGCAATAAGGTTTGTTCATCAGCATTTATGATGTTTTATTTGTTTGGTCGTAATTTTTGCTATCATGTTACAATTGTTGGGTGTCTCCTGTGCAGGGAGGCGTAGGTTTGAGAATAAGAGTTCTTGATCGGATAATGTGCTTTGTGAACTGTCATTTGGCTGCTCATTTGGAAGCAGTCAATCGACGCAATGCCGATTTTGATCACATCTATCGAACAATGTCCTTTGCCCGGTCGTCAAACCCTACAGCTGCTGGTATGGTGCGGTACCTGTTTTTGTGTTGCTATCTTCTCTTCTCAACATATTTATTTTGGCTGCTTTATATTTCTGGATTGCCATTGGTCCTATCTGTTGCAGCTGGTGTCTCAACTGCCTCTCACACCATGAAGGGCTCAAATGTACGTTCTCTTCTCTTTTCCAACCAATATTACTTGCCAAAATGGTATTTTGTTCTTGAAATTGCTATTATCATTTCTGTTAGTTATGACGTATGTATTATCCTCAGGCTGTGGCTGCTAACTCTGAAGAGCAGAAGCTTGATTTGGCTGAAGCAGATATGGTGGTGTTTTTTGGTGATTTTAATTATCGACTCTTTGGTATATCTTATGACGAAGCAAGGGACATTGTATCACAAAGATGCTTTGATTGGCTTAGAGAAAAAGACCAGCTTAGAGCAGAGATGAAAGCAGGAAAAGTTTTCCAGGGAATGCGTGAAGCACTCATAAAATTCCCTCCTACTTACAAGTTTGAAAAAAATATACCAGGATTAGGAGGTAAAACTCTGCACTCTGCAGTGATAACACCTGTTTCAGCACGAGTTACTTAGCCAATTTGATTCGGATTATTGGTTTGAAAGCTGACTATCTCATGCAAACTCTGAAAGTAGATGTGAATTGATTTTGCCTGTGAATTTGAGACTTCGTTTTCTAAATGGTTCATACTTTTGTAACTTTGATCGTCAATGTTTATTGCCATGCAGGATACGACTCTGGAGAGAAAAAGCGTATTCCTGCCTGGTGCGACAGAGTAATATATCGGGACAATCGATCACCTGCGGCGGTTGATTGTGGCTTGGAGTGTCCCGTGGTTGGATCTGTCATACAGTATGTTACTTTTTCTTGGGAGATCCTATCTTTTTCCAAACTTTATGTTGTTCTGTTGCTTAAATCAACTTTCCGTGTCAACAGGTACGAGGCTTGCATGGATGTGACCGAGAGTGATCACAAACCTGTTCGTTGTAAATTCCATATCCAAGTTGCCCACGTTGATAGATCGGTGAGAAGACAAGGATTTGGAGAGATTGTCAGATCCAATCTGAAAATCAGATCTTTGCTTGAAGAGTTGCAACAGGTTCCTGAACACACCGTGAGCCCCCCCAACATTGTCCTTCAAAATCAGGACACCGGCACTCTCCGTATTACTAACAAGAGTGTGAAGGAAAAAGTTGTGTTCAGAATCCATTGTGAAGGTCAGTCCACTGTCAAGGATGATGAAGATAAGGAAGAATATCGTCCGAGAGGTTCCTATGGCTTTCCACGATGGCTTGAGGTAGTTTTCATTACTCCTGTTCATTCACCAACTCAAAGCAGTGCCCACTAACAACGTTTTCTTTCCTTTTTTGTTGGTTTATCTTTGTGTTTTTCTGGTTATCGTATATGGGAGGCGTGGATTTTCAGCTAAATTTGTTGTGCTTGTGGTTACATAGGTCACACCAGCAGCTGGCATCATAAGATCGGATCATTTTGCTGATGTTTCTGTGCATCATGAAGAATTCCATGCAGTAGAAGAATCTGTTGATGGCATCCCTCAGAACTGGTGGTGTGAAGACACTAGAGATAAAGAAGTTATTTTGGTTGTGACCGTCCAAGGAAGCAATGCAGTGGAGACAAAAAGTCACCGGATCCATGTCCGCCACTGCTTCTCAGCCAGGCCAGTGCGCATTGATTCATCAAAATCAAACAGCTCTCGGAAGAACCGATGAAGTTTAGACAGTTCACTGACATGAGATTAGGCAACTAAGCAGTTCTTCTTCTGACATATCTGATGATTTTTGTAACTGGAGAAATCTTGTAGCTAAAACTGAGGACTGATGATATAAAGACAGGCATAGATGCGTCAACCAAGAGGCATAAATTGAGATAACTCAGTATGATTACAATGCAGTAAAGTCAGTGTATATTATTACTTTGAATGGGCATTTTTTTCACCAGTGTTTGCATATAGATGTAGCATCAGGTGCAAATTCCATACAGTGATCATTTATTCTCTTTTCTTAAAGCTTTTGTAATTGATCAACTTTTTGTTTCTTGCTGAAATGATCTTGCAGCTAAAGCCTAGTGATGATATCTACATAGAACCTTTCTGTGAAATGACTTTAGAGCTATATATGGTTTTGCTTTAATTCATTCAAATTGTATCAGAGTTAGAATTAAGGACTTCAAATTTAGTTAATGCTGAGTAGCTGGTAGCTAAACATTGAAGCAGTTTTCTTTCCTGTTCTCTTCCTGAATATTGAAGACAGTTTGAAGGTTAGCATTGTTAAACAAAGACAAGCCTCTATATAATAGAACTCGGTGAAATCAATACCAGCAGTTGATACTAAACAGGTTCCTTAGAAAAGTTCGAGTTGATGTACTTAACTGAAACTTGGACAATATATAGAAAGCTGATCATGGAAAACTGAAGTCAGACTACACTTTACACTGTCCGATAGGATATGGACAGGCCTTACTTCTTTCACTTGTTAAATGAAACATGGTTAAACAATATTCCCCTTATAAATCTAGATACATAACAGAGGGACAGAGAGATGAAACCAGGTAAGCAAGACTTCTAAACTAATTTAAGGAGATTATTGTGACAACATCCTATTCACATGCTATAGATAATTCAATGACCTTGCATAGATATCAATCAACCTGACCTTTTGCTCCCTTCAAGCTTTGATCAAAAACTGTTCATCGATCACAAAAATCAAAACCAGATAGCTGATCCAGGCTTGTAGTGAAGTGGAACCACTAAATAGCCAACATTAGAACAAAATTCAAGTGCCTGGTCATGATTCACGCAGATTTTCCATGAAGATTCAAGTATAAGTAGATTAATACCCCATTTCAGTCAGGTCTCATCGTTTGTTTCATCTCTCAACCTTTTTCAAGTAAAGAAACACACCAGCTCAAGTTCTAGTCCAAAACAATAACTAGCTGGAAAGGCGTGAATCATAAACCGTCATAATGCTTCTTCCATAGTCATGCTTTACTGGAATTTTTAAGCCCCTAGAGTGCATAAATCCTCTTGTCACTATTTAGCATTTCTGAATCTGATGCCACAGACATCGAGTAAGAGCGGGATCCACTCTCAGCCTTAGAACGGGATCCACTCTCAGCCTTTCTTATGTTCCTCAATTTACACTCCTCCATTCTATGTAAAATGATGCAGTAACACATGGAACCAATAGTAGTAAGCATGACTGAACCTCCAATAACTGTTGCATAGACAGCAAGCCACCTGGAGTTCTTACCCACGACCACATAGGTGAGAGACACGAAGGCAGCTGAAATGAATAGGCAAGCCAACCACATGAGTTTGTTAATGACAAACATAAGCTGCTTCTTTGCCTTCTGCTCAATAGCAACAATAGTTGTTTGGACAACAACAACAGCCAGAGAGATGAACAAAGCCAGACTATCAAAAATGACAAAGAGCAGAAAAGCTGGATCATCTGCTATATGAGCTTGACCAAGAGACGCCCCATCGGTTTTATCCTCAACATACTGTCCAGGAACAGTGAAAATTGCTGCAAAAGCAACTGTGGCAATGAGAACAGCAACAATAGTTGCATTGTTTATAGCATTATTGAGGCCACTAATGTGAAGCTTTTTCATCTTCTTCGCAATTTTTTGGACCTTGAAGCCAGTGTGACGAGTCTGTTGAAGTTGGGAGTGGACATCATGTTTAATATCACTAACAGTCTGCTTAAGCTGCCTTGCTGCACTTGGGGGTTTTCCATGGTCTTTGGAATTGAAAGCTCCTGCTTTCTTTAAAAGGGACACAAGTTCCAGTATTCCAAGTTCCTCTGCAATGTCAAGTGGGGTCTCTCCAGCTTTGTTAATAGGATTCGTGTTGATACCCTCAACTGTCAACAAACATCGTAGATTCTGCAATAAGATGAGGCAAATCTGAGTAAGAATTCATAAAGCCAGGCAGGATTTTGAGTACAGGTTAATTAGAGTGAAGAAAAGTAAAAAGTAATCCTCTTTTAAAGTTTTGATGTCCTGTCGTACCTCACAACCATTATCTGATCAATCAGAGTTCTAATGCTGAATAAGTTGCTTAGTACTATGAGGTTGTTTGGACATATTGACAGTGAAGTCACAATTAGGTGAGTGAAAGTCGGTATCAACATTATGGGACTAAACCCATTTGTCAAGAAATAAAAATAAAACATAAACATGTGAGAATACTTCCATTTGTGTGGAAAGGAAAGACAATAGTAGCCATAATCTGGTAATAACAATAGTTATTTCTTCGTGGTACTGCTGGGAAAGATGCTTCCATGAAAAATGTCTAACACAATCAAAAGCTACAGAGAGAGGTTCAAGGATCAAGAAAATGAGGAAGCACCTGAGTACGGTTCTTCTTTGTGGCAATATGTAATGCTGTGTTTCCCTGTTTATCTTCCAGATTAATAACAGATGGGTCAGGTTTTAGCAATTCCAGCGTGATTTCTTCATTTTGACCTTTTACAGCCATGTGCAATGCAGTTTGCCCTTTCTTATCAATTCTAAAGCCAATGCTTGGATCCTTGCTTAGCAAGGACCTAACAACTTCCAAGTGTCCCATCCTTGCAGCTGAATGGAGAACAGTTTTACCATTATTCTTGGCAATCTTACTAAGGTTAGAATCTGTTTCCAGAAGGAAATCCACAACATCTATGTGTCCTTGAGTTGCAGCCGTGTGTAATGCAGTTGTACATAATAAATCCGTAGTCATGGCCAAGTTGGGAAACACTAGCAAAAGTCCTCTCAGCACTTCTGCAAAGTAAAAGCTAAAATTAATCAGAAACAAGAACAGTGAAAATATTGAAGTGGAAGAACCTATCAATATCATAAGTCGAAAACACCAAATCATGTAATCTGGTGAAGTTATGCTACATTTCACACCTCATTCTAGACCCAAAGGAAGTAAATTGCAATAAAATTAATGGTTGAACTAGCCGCATCCTACAAACCAGTCCTTGGTAAAACATAATGGATGAAAAAGTTCACGGAACCGACCCCAGTGAGTTAAAGGCACTCGATCAAATCTCTGGCAGTAACAAACATAGAAACTAGCACATGCACATATGTGCAAAGAAAAAAGGAAAGGAAGCATAGCTGTCCACTATCATGGGTAGAGTGCAATGCAGATATTGTATCAACAACATCAAAAAATTCAAATTAGAGGACATGAAGGACACGTTGGAGGCTACTGCTTCATTAGTGTAGTCCTCGTTAGCCTTCTATTCCTACAACACATACCCCAGAGATATAAGCACAAAGAACCCAGAAGAACACAAGCCTTGATTCAATCCATTCTTCAAGATAATAGGAACGACAATCTGTTCTTGTAAATCAAGAACCCAAGTTAGTAACTTCATGATTTCATGGCTATCAAGCCCAAGAACCGGTTTCATGGCTATCCAGCACCAAGAAGCAGATCTATCTTGATGCTTCACCAAAGGAAATCAGAACTTGGTATTTACCCAGATGACCCTGCTTTGCTGCAACATGGAAGGCATCATATCCATTCCTAGCTGCAATTGATGCCATCTCTAGGTCCATACATTCCAACATCTTGGCAACCACCATAGCATGTCCATTCTCTGACGCAGAATAAAGGGGAGTCTCTCCTTCTTGGTTCTGTATTGCCAGTAAACTCTTTGAATCGTTACCATCACAGTTATTCAGAATCTCTCTTACTTTACACAAATTCCCTGCTCGAGCAGCCAAATGAAGTTGTGAGTCACCACGTTTTCCAGGTGACTCTTTGCCTTTTCTCTTCTCGCCAGCACCAATAAAACTTAGTTGTCTATTCAATACAACCCGAAAACTCTTCTGTTTCTCCATGAATCCTCGAAAACTTTGTTGTTTCTCCATCACCCCACGAAAACTTGGATGCTTTTCCATCACTTGGCGAGGAGTCGACTGGATTTCTGTTACGCCATGAAAACTCGGATGCTTTTGCATCACTTTCTGTTTCTCTACGACTCCACGAAAACTCTGCTGTTTTTCTATTGTTTTCTGTTTCTCGATCATCATGCCCAATAACTGACCGAGCTATCAGCAAATCTTTAAAAAAAGACTGATCACTCGTATGTGAAATCTAGATTCCTGAACCAGAAAGCCCAGAACTTGATTACTTTTCCTGACTAGTTATCAACAAAACATCACCAATAATTGGTATATCTTAGTAAGAATCAACGTCCTTCGAGCTTGAAATACTGATTCTTCAATATCGTAATCAAGAATCACCTTCGTTCCGCACGATTAAACATCATGATGATAGACAACTCCATTATATATCAAATGCTAAAGATTCCCATACATTAAAACCAAATTCTCAAACTTTACGAAGTATCCAACTCCTTGGAAAAATAACGTCATCAAACATGAACTCAACTGGAACTTGCTTTTCTTAACCAAACTGATCAGGAAACTTTGAAAAAATCCAAACTTTCACCACTTTTGAAGCTCTTAAGCATCAACTATGCACAAAATCTGTGAAATAGTTCCATACAACAAATGGGCTGTTAATACCTGATTTTGAAAGCACGGACTTTAAGATGAGAAATGAGGTGCCAACTGCCAAGTATACAGCAACCATGAATCTTAAAATCCCAGAAAATGATTTCCAATAGAGAGCTCAAATCCTTTTTATTTGTAACAGGAAAAACTGAGGCTGAGAGAGAGGCATTATGAAGGTGACAACCGACAAATATCAACAAGCTCGGAAGGACTCCGTTTCAGAGATAAATCCTCCATTTCCAACTCAACACTACCAAAACTAAAACAACAGCAGGTGGACCAGGTTTCGCCAACCACAGAAATGGCATCGCGTTTTTCCCACAAAAGAGCAAAAAAAATACTTACTTGGGAAGAAAGAGGGGCCGCGTGCGACAGTGAAGGTAGAGAACCGTAGAGAGAAGAAATGCGTAGAGAGAAGAAATGCGTAGAGAAAAGTCACGACTAATGACGGAGGCGTACCGGTGAGGAAGAACAGACAGAGACGAAGAAGGCGAGGGGTATTTTCGGAGGAGTTCAGTTCCTTTGCTCCGGAGACAGCGACAGACGACTGATGTCCTTCGATTTTGGAGTAAACAAAAATCTTTGTTTCTGTCGTCCGAAGACAGAGGACAGAAACAAAGAAAAGTTTCACCAAACGTTAACGACGGACAGGATTTATATGTCCTGTCATCTGTCCCCATCCCCGAGGACATCAACCATACAGGGGGTAAGGGCAGGCGAGTTGATAGGGGCTTTTTAAGCTTAAGTGAGGTTATGAGTTTGAACCGTTTTCATATATTTAATTATTTAAAATTTGAGGTCAGAGCTTTGTCTCTCATAAGGACTTACCTGGTTTCAGCGAGGATTAATCTCGATGTGGATGGTTTAAAAGTGTCTTCTCATAGTTGGGACCCTCCTAAAATATCTCATAGGAAACCAAACAAAAAAGCACACTCTTACAGCCGCACGTGTTAAACTGGTTTAGCGAGAATTAGA
Organism: Erythroxylum fimbriatum; assembly: GCA_026770325.2. Taxonomy (NCBI): domain Eukaryota; kingdom Viridiplantae; phylum Streptophyta; class Magnoliopsida; order Malpighiales; family Erythroxylaceae; genus Erythroxylum; species Erythroxylum fimbriatum. The sequence continues at coordinate 195,688 of JANZLH020000078.1, forward strand.
ATACCAGTTGATCTGAAACTTTCATGTATTGTATTTGGAATTTTTAAAATATAAATTAGGGTTAATTATGCAAAAAAAGGTCCAAACTTTAGTTAATTTTTTAATTATAGTTCGGACTTTATAAAGTAGCAATAAATAATCAAATCTTTTCAATTATAGCGCGAACTTCAAAAAATAGTAATAAAATACTCAAACTTTTTATTTTTTTCAATTAACTTGGTGTTAGTGTTTCCGTTTAATTAAAAAATGGCCTAAATCAGATGACACAGTCTCGACGTCCTTATTGATGTAGTACGTTGCAATGCAAGAGCAGTTTAGAATGTTATAAGAATAAACAGAATACAAATGGTTGAAAACATCTGGATAACAACAGATAACGTAATATTATAATTAGGGATGGCAATGGGTTTTCAACCCGATTAATATCCGCACTACCCGACCCAATGGATTTGGATATGAGTAGTAAATTATAAAAATCGATGGATATGGATATAGATATGGGTTGAGTCATAAAAAATGGATATGGATATGGGTAGAGTAAAACCTGAACTATGGATACCCATATCCTACCCGTTTTTTATTAACTCTAATTTTTCTATTTTTCTTGAATATTTATGGTTAAATATAATAAAATTTTAAAATTTTATACGAAGAAACAACTTTAAAATCTCCACTTTACTCCTCAGTACTCACATTTTTCATCATATTTTAT
>JANZLH020000078.1:227597-240496 GCA_026770325.2 Erythroxylum fimbriatum
CGTTGGATTGAATGGACGGTCGGGATGGATTGCGTCGTCGTCCATCCCAACTGGTCCTTAGTATATATACTTAATAAGAAGAAGCTACTTATGATATAAAGTTTGTTGACTTTGAGTGCTTTTCTAGTCATCCGTACAAGCCAAATTAGGATACAGGATGAGAAGAAAAAAAGGTCAATTTCCCATTTTTCTCAACCAAGTCCAAGTGAAGCTAAGTTATATATGTATGTATATTTCATTTGCTTAGTATTTAAGGTTGTGTTTCCTTAGTATGCCATTGTTAGGATTTGCTCATAAAAGAATTTCAAACAAACTGTTGAAGGCTCAAAGAACATATCGTATGGAGTTGGCGGACGATATGTTGTTAATTAATAATTATACTATTATAGTATAAAAAAAAGGTAAGATGGAATGTTTTCAAAAAAGTTAAACCAAAATAAAATTTAACGATTAAAGATAAGATAAAATTAAAATTTTTAAAAATAATTGGAAAAGATTATCTATACTTTTAAAAAAATATAAAGATCAATTAAAAAAGAGACGGTTTAATAAAAATTAATTGATTTATTTTAGTTTATAAAATTAATTAATTTATAAAAATTGACCTATTAATTAATAAACTAATCGATTTTAATAACAAAATTATTAAACTAAATCAAATCAGAAAATTGAAAACTGAACCAAGAAGTTAGTCGGTTCATGCCTTTTATTGTTAAATTTGTGAAACCGGTTTAGTTTTTAAAACATTATTTTTGTCATTTAAGAAAGCTATTTTTAATATTTAATTTTTAAAAAATATTTACCTTTAAATTTAAATTCTATTTAGTTTAATTTAATATATTATATTATATTACGCATTTTATAATTTTTAATCTATTAAAATATGAGAGAATTTTTTTTAGCAAAATTAAATAAGTTTTTCGTAATTTTTTAATAGTTTTTGATACTCTATACTTTCTAGCCGGAAAACATTTGTGAAACTAACCGCCGGATGCCAATCCGCCGCCATCCCATTGGTGGCAGCAAAGATGAACTATGATGAGCGCTCAAAACAATAAAAAGGAAATTATTCAAATTTTGAGTTTGGAAGAGATGCAAAATATCAAGAACAACAATGACATTTTCGTAGCAATTTCTGGATTCAGTGGACAGTTATTTAACTCTTCTCGATCCGTTGTCTTCTATAATATGTTTGAAACATGATTCAAGTCGTGTGAAGTGGTTTGACTGAATATTTAGGAAGTTGTTATTTATTTTATTTAATTATTTATTTAAATAACTTAGTGGAGTTAGTGGGTAGCTGAGTGCCTAGTCTTTATCTTTTTCTATTACAGTGTATGCTTATTTAAAAATTTCTTTATTTGCTTCAATGTGTACAGCACATTACAATTAATGAAAAGTTTCAGAAGTCTTATCCTCTGTCTTGCGTGTTTTACATACTCTGCATATCTCCACTGTCTTTTTCTACTTTAGCTCTCTGTCATCCAACAATCTTGGTATTAGAGCCATCGTTGGTCCATTGGGCAATTGAGTGAAACAATTTTTTTTAAATCTCCCAAAGAGTTACGTTGGGTCCTTTTTTACTTTGAGTTTACAAATGGCAGCAAGTGCTATTTCGTCGTCTTCACAGCACCTCGTACTCATTTTCAATGGTAAGAAGTATGAGTTTTGGAGCATTAAGATGAAGACTTTTTTCATATCTCAAGGCCGTTGGGATCTGGTAGAATATGGTTTTGTAGATTTGACAGATATAGATGAAGAGGCAGAAGCAAGATTAAAAGAAACCAAATAGAAGGATGCCAAAGCTTTGTTCTTTATTCAACAGGCAATCTATGAAACAATTTTTTCGAGAATTGCAGCTGCAACAATGTCATTAGAGGCTTGGCAAATTTTGAAGAAGGAGTTTCAAGGTTCTTCTAAGGTGATTACGGTAAAATTGCAGACTTGCCATCGTGAATTTGAAACTCTATCTATGAAAGGTAATGAATCTGTTCAAGTGTATTTGTCTAGAGTTTCATCTCTTGTTAATCAAATGAAGTCGTATGGAGAAAATATATTTGAAGAAATTGTTGTTGCAAAGGTTCTACGGAGTCTAACTCCAAAGTTTGAACATATTGTTGCCGCGATTGAGAAAGCGCATGATTTATCTGATTATTCATTTGATGAACTAATGAGTTCTTTGCAAGCCCATGAAGAAAGGTTGCTCAAGTCACATGAAAATATGAAGAAAAAGCACTTCAAGTGAAGGGGGAGCCTGATCAAAAGGAAAGGGAGGAAAAATTTTCTAGTTGTGGTCGTCATAGAGGTGGTTTTCGTGGAAGAGGTCGTGGAAGAGACCAAGGAAGAGGTCAAGACACAGGAGGATCAAGTGAAGAAAGGCAGAACAGAACCTTTGTGTGTCACTATTGCAAAAAACCAGGTCATAAAGAAGCATATTGTTGGCAAAAGCAGAAGGAGGAGAATCATCAAGCAAGTTTTGTAGAAGAAGCAGAAGAAGATGATATGTTACTCATGGCTTTATTTTGTGAGAATGAGAAAACTAATGACGTTTGGTTTTTGGATAGTGGTTGTTCCAATCACGTGGCAGGAACAAAGTCACTATTTAAGGAGATTGATGAGTCAAAAAAATCAGAGGTGACACTAGGAGACAATAAGAAGGTTCAGGTTAAAGGCAAAGGTATTGTTAGCATTACAACGAGTAAAGGTACTGCTAAGATTTTACAAGATGTGCTATTCGTTCCTAGTCTATCTCACAATTTGCTTGGGCAATTAATGATTAGCGGATACTCAATTTTGTTTAATGATGAGTTTTGTACTATTCAAGATAAAAATGAACAAGTCATTGCTAAGGTTCAGATGGCTAATAATAAAACGTTTCCGCTGGAAGTTTCAATGGTTGAGCAGTATGCTATGATTGCTAGTGGAGACAATGAGACTAGATTATGGCATTTACGTTATGGGCACTTGAATATTAATGGGCTGAAGTTATTGAGTCAAAAAGAAATGGTTTTTGGTTTACCAACACCTAAAACTCTTGACTTTTGTGAAGGTTGTGTTTATAGAAAGCAGAGTAAAAGGTCTTTTCCTGTAGGAAAGTCTTGGAGAGCCTCTAAATGTCTTGAGTTAGTGCATGCAGATTTATGTGGGCCGATGAGCAGTGAATCACTTGGTGGTAGTCAGTATTTTTTGTTGTTTACAGACGATTACAGCCGCATGAGTTGGGTTTACTTCTTGGGAAGCAAATCTGAAGCCTTTTACAGATTCAAGGAGTTCAAAGCGCTTGTGGAAAGAAATAGTGGTCATGTAATAAAGACACTGCGAACAGATCGAGGAGGTGAATTTGTATCAACTAATTTTAATACTTTTTGTGTAGCAAATGGAATTCACAGGGAGCTTACAGCACCATATACACCAGAACAGAACGGTGTAGTTGAAAGAAAGAATCGAACAGTAGTAGAGATGGCTAGAAGCATGATGCAAGCAAATGTCTTCCTACTTCTTTTTAGGCAGAAGCTATTGCAACAGTAGTATATCTCCTAAATGTGTCTCCTACAAAAGTTGTTCCTAATCAAACACCATTTGAGGCTTGGATGGGTAGAAGACCAACGGTAAGCCACTTAAGAGTTTTTGGTTGTATAGCTTATGCCTTGGTTAAAACTCACTCTCGTAAATTTGATGAGAAATCAGAGAAGTATATCTTTGTTGGCTATTGTTCTCAATCCAAAGCATATAAGCTATATAATCCAATCAGTGGCAAGATTTTCATTAGTAGAGATGTAGCATTCAATGAAGATGCTAAATGGATTTGGAATAAAGAAACTGAGCAGCAGCATATTCAAGTATTTGAAGATAATATTGCAACACTGCAGGATTCAAGAACAGCAACTTCTAGTTCCCCGGATACTTCTCCTCCTACAAGCAATGATTCATCACGATCGACTTCATCAACTGAAACTCCTCCAAGGAAATTCAAATCCTTGAAGGATATTTATGATACTTGTACCTTTGCTTTACTTGTTTCAGATCATAATTGCTTTGAAGAGGCTACAAAAAGGAAGGAATGGTGTAAAGCTATGGAGGAGGAGCTGATGGCAATTCAGAAAAATCAGACTTGGGATTTGGTAACTTTGCCAGAAGGAAAGAATATTATTGGGCTCAAATGGGTGTTCAAGATAAAGTATCATGCAGATGGGAGCATCCAAAAACATAAAGCAAGGCTTGTGGTAAAAGATTATTCCCAACAACAAGGAGTTGACTTTGATGATACTTTCTCTCTTGTTGCTCGCTTTGAAACAGTAAGAACCTTTTTAGCCTGCTAAAATCTGCTCAATTAAATTGGCCTGTGTACCAATTTGATGTTAAATCTGCCTTTTTAAATGGTGATTTGAAAGAGGAAGTTTATGCCTTACAACCTGAAGGTTTTGTAGTTAATGGAAAAGAAGATAAGGTTTACAGGTTAAAAAAGGCACTTTATGGCTTAAAGCAAGTGTCGCGAGCATAGTACTTCAAAATTGATTCTTATTTTCAGGAGAATGGTTTTTAAAGAAGTAATAATGAGCCCACTCTTTATCTAAAAAAAGAAGGTAAAGATGATTTTTTGATGCTATGCCTTTATGTTAATGATATGATCTATATGGGTTCAAGTGAATCTATTGTTGCTGAATTTAAAGATTGCATGATGAAGAAATTTGAGATATTTGATTTGGGTTAGTTACATTATTTTCTTGGTCTTGAGGTGAAACAAGGAGTTGATGGGATATTTATTTCACAAAAGAAATATGCAATGAATCTTCTGAAAAAATTTAATATGGTGAATAATAAAGTTGCTGCTATACCTATGAATGTTAATGAAAAGTTGTGTTGTGATGATGGTGTTGAATTGGCAAATGCAACATATTTTAGAAGTCTTGTTGGTGGTTTAAACTACTTGTCTCATACAAGACCGGACATTGCTTTCTCTGTTGGAGTTGTGTCTAGATTCATGCATAAACCAAGCAAGCTTCATTTTGGAGCTGCAAAGAGGATATTGAGGTATATTGGAGGAACAATAGGGCATGGAATTTGGTATTGAAAGGAGTCAAATTTCAGATTAATTGGCTTTACTGATAGTGATTGGGCAGGAAGTATTGATGATAGAAAAAGTACATATGGTTTTATGTTCAATATTGGGTCTGGTACAATTTCATGGAGTTCGAAGAAGCAAGAAGTGGTGGCCTTATCAACTTCAGAGGCTGAGTACGTTGCAGCAACTTCTTCAACTTGTCAAGCAGTTTGGCTAAGGAGACTACTTGCAGATTTTAATCAAAAGCAGATTGATGCAACAGAAATCGTTTGTGACAATAGATCAACTGTTGCAATGACAAAAAATCCAACATTTCACGGTAGGACCAAGCACATCGACATCTGCTATCATTTTGTTCAAAGTCTTATCTCTACTGGAAAAATTACTTTGAAGGCTTGTGATACAAGTGAGCAAGTTGCAGATATTTTCACAAAGTCACTCTCGCAAGCAAAACATGAGTTTTTTAGAGAACAACTTGGAGTTTGTAAGTTTGAATCAAGGGGGAGTGTTGAAACATGATTCAAGTCGTGTGAAGTGGTTTGATTGAATATTTAGAAAGTTGTTATTTATTTTATTTAACTATTTATTTAAATAACTCAATGGAGTTAGTGAGTAGCTGAGTGCCTAGTCTTTAGCTTTTTCTATTATAATGTATGCTTATTTAAAGGTTTCTTTATTTGCTTCAATGTGTACAGCATATTACAATTAATGAAAAGTTTCAGATGTCTCATCTTCTGTCTTGCGTGTTTTACATACTCTGCATATCTTCACTGTCTTTTTCTACTTTAGCTCTCTGTCATCTAACATAATCCAGGTGCATTTCTTCATCTTCGTATCTTAACAGCCAAATTCCCATCTGGGCACTTGAGACAAATGAAAGAATGTTTTTAGTGGTGGCTGGAGCTGGAGCTGTCTAAGTGCTTGACATTCAATGGGTGCTTCGCGCGTGAACTCTGTTTTTTTCCACCTCTTTTGGCCCTGACATCTCACTCTGCTTCTTCTTCTTCTTTACAAAACTTTCAAGAACAAGGTAGCCCCTTTTTCCATCGCTTCTAATGGCAATCTCCCTATTTTGATACTGATGTGTTGATCTTCTGGACTTAGTTTCTTCATCATTAGGTAAAAGGAGCGACCAAGTCGCTTCCTGTGTATGGGACATGGGTTTGCCCAAACCTTCGGTCTGCTCACCTATCATTTGAGATTTTCCTAAGAGATGCAAAAGTTGATCAAACCTCATGATTAAAGGTGCATGCTTTGAATTTTACAGTAGAGAGTGCTAGCTTAAAATCTTCTTAATTTCTGTTAAAATTGATATAGCATTGACCTATGGGATGCAGGATATTATCAGTTCATTGATGTGAATTTCTTCATCATCAATTTGTGCCTCAATGCTAAATTGATCCAATGTGTCGGCAATTTGCCTAGTCTTTTCAAACGTTGGAGCTTGTTCACTTTTACAATGTCCATAATATTCACCAGCACTTACAGGGAAATACATTTACCATATTTACGTGTATCTCAACCAACCAAGAAATACATACATATATATATATATATATAAACCTGATTTCCGAACCCCACTACAAAGAATTAGACGAATAACAGATAAAACCATTCCAAGGTATATCATGTCCAAAGAACAGAATAAAAAGCACATGCTCTGTCAGAAACAACTTTGAGGAACGACAACTCCGCTAGAGCTACCATTCGCATGATTGCAAGTCGAGTTTGTCTCTACATTTGGTGGATTAACATAGGTTAAGTCTATGTCTACCAACTCGAGTCCCACACATGGGTTGCTTGCACTACAGTTAAAGTTAATTGCTATATCTGAGGCCGATGTCCCCTTTATGTTCTTGTATGTCACTCCGCTAATCTTCACTCCCGAGTTCTGCACACACAAATACAGCCTGTTAATTCCTGAAACTAGCTAGAACATTCTTACAGAAGAAGTATGAAGTTGTGGTTACCTGATGTGGACAATCGTGGTCATCAGGACAGTAATTTTGATCGATGATAATAGGATTTTGTGCATTTCTCATGGCAACGTTGCGGAACACAATGTTTTTGACAAAACCGGTACAAGGTCTAGCCCATGATTTTATCCTAACCCCATTTTGAGTTCCTGTGAAAATTGCATCTGTTACTGTTATGTTCTGTACGCCATCTTCGTTAGCCTGCTCAGCTAGGCTGCCCACACTGCAAAAATGACCAAAAAGAACGTAAACAGATTCGTCTGTCTAACTCTTTGTTTATGTACTTTCGTTGAAAGAAAGAACTGTAAAGCAAGCAACAGCTATGAAAAGTGAGAATCAATTTTTGTCGTGATTATATCTTCCAAAGTGTGTAATCGTATTGCAGTCAAATATATAACTCGTAACCTCCTGTAATGATTATCCAAGAGTAGATTCTTAACTTTCATTCCTGGAAACAGTGCGTTTTTTGCACTTGGAATATTTTTCTGATTGGACCGTACTCTGTTGCCTGAGAGTTGACACTAATTGTGTCCTAATCTGAGCTGAATTTTGCTAACTAATTCAGAATGCCTCGACTTGACACTTTATTACTCTTAATGGTTGGCAGTTCATGACGTTGAATTATCTGGTCTGAAAACTTGAGGTTCATCATTATTTAAGAATAATCTTAAAAACATCGAGTATTATGACTCATAGCCTCATAGGTATAGGTATATGTGACAAGGAGTAATGACCTGATGCCATGCCCAGGGCCACAAGCAATGTGTTCAATCCTGACGTTCTTGGTTCCAGGGCCCATAGAGATGCAATCATCTCCTGTCATTATGGTGCCACCCTTCACCGTAATTCCTGTCACTGATTGCATGTGGATTCCGTCTGTGTTCAGACTCGAATTAGGCGCTATGGCTTTGATGTTCTCGAACGCAAGGTCGTGGCTCTGATATACTGAAATGTGGAATAACTGGCTATCCTTGGACGTTAAGTTATTGACTTTCACATTGTTACACCTCTCAAATGAAATGGACTGCAAGAATCAAATTATAAACAATTGTTCCTTGTAATTATAACTCCAAGGAAGAGGCATGCATGCATGCATTGACGAAGAGATACGTACCCTAGCTCCAGGAGGGCAAACCTTGCCAGATTCCCGGCAAGCCCAAAAGTTCGCTCCGTTTGCATCAATAGTCCCGCCGGAGATGGTAACCAGCTTCACCTTGCTGAACAGAATCCAATATCCATATTTCCCAACTTTCCAATAATCCGACGGAGCAACAATGGTTCCATCAATTTGAAACAAAATTTCGTTCCTGCATGGACCATTGAACACTATAGTTCCAACCAAGAAACTTCCGGCCGGAACCTGAACGCTTGCCGGCCCTCTTGACCTACATGCGGCCAACCATGCCCTTAGAAATGGACGTGTAGAATCCGTCTTCCCGTCGCCTTGAGCTCCAAAGTCCACAACGTTGTAATTAGACACTGCATTTGATGCTTGAAAGGTGGCTGCAAAGAAGAGGATTGTAAAACAGTTCACTACAGCCTTTGAGACCATGTCTATATCTTTCCTTTGTTTTGTGAAAAAACAGGTTATAGAATTTGGCGACTATTGGCCGACATTTACAGGCGTAAGGTGCTTATATTGGGTTCTAGTTAGTCCAAGCAACTCAAGTAATTACCTGTTATTTTTCAGTTTTATATGTTACGAATTCAAGGATGATTTATGAGTTGGTTGTGACTTGTGAAGTTCGTACGTTTGCATCTGCTATTTGTTTAACTAACTTGACAAGCTACGAACCATTTGTTCGGTCTCTCTAAGATTGTAGTCATTTTACCATTAACATGTTTGCTAATGCTTGTCTTCAAACGTTTAGAATTGAACTAAGAGTTCTGAAGTTCACTAATTAAACATTTATAAGGGTAGAAGCATTGAGCCCTTTGAATTATACGCTCAAATGAGATTGATTAATTTTGGACATTTGTGCAAAACCATGTTATTTTGGGTATAATTGGTCTGAAGTAAATCCATGGATATTGCCCTTTTTAAGGTGCAATTAAAAATGTATTTTTTAAATTAAATGAAATTGTATTAATAATAGCAAAAACTAGATTACAATGATACGTTAATCAGCAAAAATAAACTACAAGACTAAATTACAATAAGTACCAGTAATTATAGCATTAATGTTATGAGTAAATGCATTTTTGCTTGGAATTTTCAGCAATTAAAAATGCATTAATAATTCATCCTGTGTTTACTCTTACATATTTTTTATAAAGTTAAATCTTTTAATTTTCTTAACTAAATTCTAAAATTTTTAAAAATATAACATTAATTTAAAATATTTATTTCATAAAAAAGATATATAATCATTGAGATGAAGTTTTTGTTCCGTTTACCACTTCATTTTTAATAATTTTTTTCAATTGATAAATTACATTGTAAATTGATTTAAAATTTAATTAAAATTTTTAAAAATTAATATTTATATAAAAATTTAACACAAAATGAGTCGTTATGTCAATAAAAGTTTATAGTTGTAATTGACATATTTAACATAAATTGGAGAGTTTCTATAAATAAAGTGTTAAATATGGATTAAGTAAGGTCGTGGGTTCAAACCCGCCTTCATGTATGCAGCTGTTTAAAATTTAGAGTCAGAACTTTGCCTCCCGCAAGAGGCTTACCTAGCTCGAGTGAGGATTAATCTGAGTGTGGATTGATGGCTTAAAGGTGTCTTCTCATAATTGAGACCCTCTTAAGACACCTTTAAAAAAAAAAAAAAGTCACAAATTGCAATAGGTAGATATTATTTACTGGCCTTCTTCGGTTAAAGTTAGAATGCAATATGTTATGATCAAGGGGGAATCAGAAAATATGGTGAGTGAATTTTAGTGAGGACAAAATTTATTATTTATATTACTATTAATAGTTTCTATTAAATTTATACAAAAAAAAATAAACTTTGTCACTCTCTCTATATATATTGGCTCCAGTGGGAACAACATAACATGTCCTTGGTTATGATAACACTGATATGAATGGCCTAAATGAAGTACTTATGACCATAATTATAAATTGTTAAGGATCTATCCTAATATTGCGTTCAAGTTAAGTTGGCAAAATGAAAGATAAATCACACATTCACACTAACGTAGAGGTCAAACAACAGCATGCAAACGATTGAAGTCTCGATGCGACTGCCTGTCTTCTTACCGTATCCTGCCTGCTCCTGCTATATACAAAATTATCATAGGATGAGTACAAATCGAGGAACAAATCGTCAGTTGCATTTACGGTGTTTCAATCCGTGTGACATATCGATCTGCACAGAATTCTCGTCTAATTATTATGGTGTCTTATTCTGTCTCATAAATTTCAATCATTTATTTATGCGGATCCTGCGTTCATTCATGCGGAATCTATACAAGACTCACGTAAATAAATAGCTGAAATTTATAGGACAAAATAAAACACTATAAAATTAAATAAAAAATCCGAACTCATATCGATCCCTCTTTGTGGCCTGGCGTCTTTTATGCACTGACTGTGACCACACATTAACACGTGTGGCAGAGGTTGAAGAAAGCAAAAATATTGGTGGCGCAAGAGGCAAATTCTTTTAAAACTGAACTTTGTAACGGTAAATTTTAGAGTAAAAGTCGGTGGATTTGCAACACGTGTGAAAGTATAAATATTTATATTGAATTTCTTTCAATATAGATTGTTATGTAATTTAATATATTGTAAAATTTGTATAACTATTTTGACTTGATTTTAATAACAAGTTTTGTTAAAACGATTCAACTAAATTTTAATAAATTTTTATTTTTATTTTTAATATTATAAGATATTTTTAAGCAATAAAAATTACTATAAAGATTTGAATTATTTATGTTAGATAATTTTATCATGCGACCCATATATTTTAGTTTAATCATTTAAGTATATGAAATCTCATTAGTTATTTGAATAAGAGATATTATGTTTAATTAAAATAAATAATGTGATGTATTTACGTTGATAGGACGTAAGAATAAGGAGAATGAAAAGAGGTGTCGTTTGAATATTAAACTGATAACTACTTTTTTTCTCTCTCTACCAATTAAGTTTTTACGTATCTCTCCATCAAACAATATACGGAAAATAACGAAACAAAGGCCAAGAGAGATAAAACAAAATCTAAGAATATCTTGAAGATTATCGGAGATTATTTGTTCAGAAAGTATCAAAAATACGATGGATCAGGGTACTCTTATTTTTTTTGGGGTCTTAGACTAGGGTATCCACCGACGGATCCAGTGACTAATCCCTTCGCTGGTTTGTAGGCACCTCACATGGTGGGACAGTTGGCCCAAGGATTTAAGGCTGCTCCATACCCAAAGCCAATGATCAAACTCCTGACCTTTGGTTAAGGATGGATGAGTCACTTCCACTCAATCATACCAGTTGGTTGCATTCATTAAATATGTTTTGTTTTATCTTATGTTTCTTCATTAAGGATGGTTTGAAAACATTCCATTAATGGATATGAAAGGTTCTCTCTCCCATTGATTGTGTTTCATCATATATTAATGATTGTTAATGTAATAAAGTAATTATGCGTATGAACAAGAATCAGTTTCAATTTGACTTCTATTATCATTTATTTAATTTGATATTTATATAATGAATAATTTGTTAGCCATCAAACTAGCCAAATTAGAAAGGTTTTATAAACATCAAATTAAAATAGATATATAGTTACCCATGATAATGTGATGCTTATGATTGCAATGACATAATGATATATTTAATGGGTATACTAAAATTCATTGATACTAAAATATTTAAGAATCACCCAAAGATTGATCAATTAATTTTATATCAATAAGTATAACCGTGATTTATTAGTATACTTTATTAGATGTATTTAGCATATCCAAAAATAACTAATATATCTACTCAGAGTATGCATGATTATCAATTATGTAAATATTACTAAGCATCAATTTATGTGTTCAATAATGTAAAAATAAATTCTTAAGTCTTAGATAATTTTAAAAAAGAATATGAAATCATAATATTAGCTCAATTTTTTTAACAAAATCATATCAAACATATATTATGTCAACTCCGAAATAAATTCATCATTAATATTTACGTGCTTGAACTCCTAAAAATTCAAACTCAATTAAGTAGAATTAACGAATTACAAAATTTACTTGTTTAAAAATTGTTATTTACTTATTAACAAGCTTTATTGTATCCAACTCCATAATTTAAATTTTGTCTTTTTTGTTTGTGAATGTAAAATGAATTAAATATACCTAAAAATAAATTAAAACCACTAAACTAATAACAAAAATATAGATTCGTAAAACTAAAATATTTATTTTAGTAAAATAATGACGTAAAGTTAAAAATAATAATATGATATTGTATACGAGTTTAGGATATGTAAGCAAATTTCAGTGACAAGGAGCTTATCATCGATTAAGCAAGATTGGGAGTTCCACTCCGCTCATAAATTCAGCAGTATTAAATACTTAATGGTAACGCTGAGTTCAGGAATGTTTTTAAAAAAATTTAAGAATTATTTTATAAATTTGAAAAATTATCCAAAATAATATTAGTATAAATTGATATCGGTATAATACTATATCAAAATTTAATCTAACACTAAATTTATTGGCAAATCACATAATAGAACCCATGTGATATACTTGATTATTCATCTTAGCTCCTGTGTTTTTAATTCGTTCACTTTAGCCCCTGTGTTTTTTATTCTCATTCAAGATATTCCAATTGGATATTTTCGGACAAATTTGCCTTTAGATTATTGAAATATATTTTTTTAATCTCTTAATTCCAAAGGCAAATT